>JACGAQ010002193.1:0-44663 GCA_014119065.1 Orius insidiosus | reverse complement strand
TTCGAACGGTCGGCGAAAGCTGATATAGCGGAGCTAAAACTAAAACTGGGACGGAATAATGCATGGCGGCCATAGCGACTAAACGTGTTCCGCATGCAGATCTCAATCCGCCATCCGCCATAACAGTATGCGTACCAATAATGACTTTATTTACTCTTGACATAATACCGAAAATGGCAGAATCTGGGATGAGAGTTGTCCTGATTTTTAATTTTGAGAGAACCAATGCTAATCGGTTTCCTTCTTGGAAGGCTCTGTGGAAGAAACGATGACTTCAAATTTTCTATGTTTGGCTGCTTCTTTTAAGAATTTTAAGACAGTAGATGAAAAACCAAGCGTCATTATGATTTCATTAGAATGAATGTGCTCGACAGCCTGAAGTGCTATGTTTTCTGCGCTTGTTTCTACTTCAAGTTCCAGCTCATTTAAATGATCGACGATAGCAGGGCTAAGAGGAGTCAAAATTTATTGTAGTCATCACTTTGCGCCTCGCTGTCACAATCTTATGAAGACTTTCTTCATAGTTTCATCCTGTTTGTTCTTATCCAAGGCACGGTATTCTTCACGAATTATCTTCAGATGCGACGTACTATATTCCCAACGGAAGACTCCATCGGCATCCGACTCATTATCCGCCGTCCGCTCGATTTGACCAAAGCGAGAAGCTCGCTCGCTCTCTCCCATTTCGAATAGTTGATCACCTGCGAGAAGACTTTCACCACTTCCAACTCTATCGACTCACTTAATTTGCCACTTTCGTAGTCAAGTATGAAATCTCCAATACGATTTTCAGCATCCAATGTTCTTTCCATAGCTCAGCTTACAAGAAAATTCACAGAAAAACCGAAAAAAGGATGTCCATAGAATTTCAACTATCACCACTCAAATTAACAGATTCCTTATGTAGTTATGTTACCTTTCAATAATTATAAATCAACTCGGGGAAGTTCTAAAGCGAAAAAGGAACTGATAAAATGTAAACACATTTTTGACTCTAACCTCCTACACCTCCAATGTTACAACTGATATCCTGCTGATAAAGTTATGATAATATTGATAAATAGATAAATTAGAAACAAATTATGTAATTAAAAGCCGTTATAATCTTGCATTATTAGACAATTTTCTTATATTTCCTACAAGGGTACCAACCAGACCTCTCTTATCCATAATGACAACAGCTGCCAAAAATTGATTTTTGTGGTGGATCACCGGCGATCCTTGTCCGATGTCAATTTAATTTCCCTCCTGTCATAAGGTTGGAGGTTGCACGTTGAGTTGTCAATTAAACCGCCGATTTGAGGGAAAACGTAAAAATTATCTGCACAATTAGAAAAAAAATGTATTAAAATAATTCACCTCCGACCCTCTGATATTTTTATCCTAAAAAAAGTATTTTAAAATTTGAAATTCTTTACCTTAAGAGGACTAGGAAGTGATTTGTTGTTGAAAAATGAATTCGAAGCAAGTGGAGAGGCAGCAGTTTTCGTAAGTAATAGATTATAGAAACTACAACTTATCCTCTAAGTATACAATGTCAAATTCATCACACACAGCTGGTCATCTCCCTTAGCGGCTCATCAATTTATGATGTGGTTGCATCTGTTACTAAAAGCTGGTCAAATAACTGTTTCCTGTCAGATTTAATTTTTTTTTGGTTGTTGGTTCAGTGTTTCCAATTTCTGAAATTAGCGAATTATGGTCTATCCGCTGTTATTTTTTCTGGAATTAATTTTTATTGTTCATGTATAATTTTTTAAATAATGTATTAAGTGAATTATGCGTTCGCCAGGTATACAGTGGTGTGGAGGGACCATAATTTGCTAAATTAATATAAGCTCCAATATTCTGTATTAGCTAAGTTTGTTGTACCCAGCTGGTTAGATTAATTTAAGTTCGTTCTAAATTACACCTGCGAACAATTTATCAAAATTAGAACAATATTGACATTGAGGACACTTCTTATGATGAGTACACCCACTTTGCCAACATTCTTAATAGACCTAATCCATCAAAATTAAGTTTTATTTCATTTTATTTAAATATTTTACTATTTTCTTTGTTATAGACTGCTTCCGAAAATAATAAATGGAGGAATCGCTGGGGTTATTGGAGTCTCGGTCGTTTTTCCGCTCGACCTTGTCAAGACGAGGCTTCAAAACCAACCGGGGGCCGAACGGCGAAAAAATGTATTCGTCTATGTTAGACTGCTTTAAAAAAACATATCGAGCTGAAGGATACTTCGGAATGTACAGAGGGTAAAGTCCGAATTATTTAAAATTAAAAAATTAAACAATAAAATAAAACAATAAAATAAAAAGAGAGACTATAAAAGAGAGCTTCCAACGAAAACTTCCAATAAAGAGAAGTAAATATAGGAGGGGAAGTATTAAAGAGAGGAAGTATAATGGAGGGGGAAGTATAACGGAGGGGAAGTATAAAGGAGGGGAAGTAACGGAGGGGGAAGTATTAAGGAGGGAGTATAGGGGGTAGTATAAATAAGGGGAAGTTTTTTTCCCCAAATAATACCAAAATACCAAAAGAGAGCTTCCAACGAAAACTTCCTTAAGAAAGTAAAAATAGGAGGGGAAGTATTAAAGAGAGGAAGTAAAGGAGGGAAGTATAACGGAGGGGAAGTATATCAAATACAAAAATATGATATTTTTTTGGTCAACATTTTTTACCCTTCCCCAAAATACCCGACGTGGAGGGTATCGCAATTCTTTAGGAAGTTAATTTATATTCAGAGTTTTGTATAAATTTTATGCATTCATGCGTTAACAATAATAAATTAATATTTATTTATTCCTAAATATTCCAACATCGTTTTTAAAATAAAAAAATTTATTCAGTTTTTAAGGATTTTTTAAAGGATTTTATTCATGTTGAGATAAATTAATTTATATTAAATATTTCCAGATTTTATTTAAAAAAATAATTATTCTTTATATTTTCTTTATATTGTATTTATTATTTATTGTGTGATTGTTATTTTTTAAAAAAATTGAAAATTGGTAAAGGTGCAATCTCTGTACCCTACCCTTTTGTTTGTGTTTCTTATTCTTATTCTTCATTAATTTTAGCCAAAAAATTTTGAAATCGATTTTTATATATGTATATTTTTTTTAGGATCTGGTGTAAATATTCTTTTAATCACCCCTGAAAAAGCGATTAAACTTGCTGCCAACGATTTCTTCCGTCATCATCTTTCTACTGATCCTTCCAAGTAATTATAATTATTTTTATTAATTTATAATAATCAAATATATTTTAGACCTATGCCTTTAGAGAGAGAAATGTTGGCTGGAGGAATGGCTGGATTTTGCCAAATAGTCATTACAACTCCCATGGAGCTTTTAAAAATTCAAATGCAAGACGCCGGGAGAGTTGCAGCCTTGGCGAAAGCAGGTAAAATAAGAAAAAAAAAACTTTTATCTTTTCTAAAATGCGTTTTTAGAAGGGAAAACTATACCTAAAACATCAGCGACATCCTTAGCTCTGGAATTACTTAGAGAGAAGGGTATTGTCGGCCTTTATAAAGGTACAGCGGCAACAATGTTAAGAGACGTATCATTTTCTGTTATTTACTTCCCGATGTTTGCCCGTCTCAACAGCCTCGGACCTAGAAAAGAGAACAATCCTGGTAAAAATTGATTTTTACGTTTTTCTTTTATTATCAATTTTTTTAGACGAAGCCGTTTTCTATGGTCTTTTCTATCCGGATGTGCTTCTGGGTCAATCGCTGCTTTATGTGTAAATCCTTTCGATGTCGTCAAAACTCGACTTCAAGCGATTACTAAGACTGATGCTGGACCCAAATATTCTGGCATTTTTGATACATTCCTGTAAGTATTGATCATAACTACCATCTCAAAAATGGGTTTAAAAACCTCATTTGGATGGTATTTACTGTTTTAGAATAATTTTAACAATTTTATTTTTAGAAAAACCTTAAAAAATGAAGGCCCAAGAGCGTTTTTTAAAGGAGGCGCTTGCCGTATGATCGTCATCGCTCCTCTTTTCGGAATCGCACAGACCATCTACTATCTCGGAGTTGCCGAACATCTACTCATACATGTAAGATAAATGGGCCTAAAAACTTTAGTATATCCCCTAGTAACCTAGATTTACATAATCTTATTTTTATGTAAAAAAAGTCGCTCTTGCTCTTAAGAGTAAACGACAAAGACATTTAAGAGCACAGATTTTATGTTATCTCGTTATATTTTAAATGTCAATTGATGTCGCTTAATAGTCGATTTTGAATCTGAAAGCAATACTGGGTTTGTTAAGTGTGATGTACGATGATAAAATATATCAAATTTTAGCATGTAAGACATTCTGACAATAATCTTTGATGTTAAAGATGTTTTAATTTTTTATTTATTTTTAAGTTTGTTAAAGACATTTGTTGTCCATACCTGTTAAGTCTCTTTGGGTGTTCTTGATATAGAATAGACTATTTTTCTTCGCTGACCGAACCATTATGCAATCATAGGTAAAGAAAGACAATTCTTATCTAGTCAAAAAATTTGTTTAAAAAAATGGAATGTGGGTTTGAAGTTGATCTTAATTATGTAGGTACTTATGCCTTTATTTATGTTGATTAAAGAGCATTAAAAAAATTTCTTTTTTCTCAAACTTCCCTCTTTCTATATGGCACCAAACAAAAAAAATTGTAGATTTCTTTCTTTCGTCCTACGAAAATGCGAAAATCGCCTGATTTAGCAATTCCCAGTAAAATTCAAATCCCGTAGATTTCGAAGAAATCTACCTAAAATGAGGTAGTAGGTACAATAATTTTTTTGCTAAGACCATCCTTTTGGGCATTGGCGCATAGCCGCTTATGGTTTAACAGCTTAAACTCGTCGTTGAAGATGCAACATGTGCTAACTCGCATTTTGGGCAAAATGTGATTTTGTTGAATATGAAGCAAAATCTACTGCGGCAGTTAACTGAGTATTGTAAGAAACTCATCAGAAAGCAGTTCAACCGTCAAAAATGATAACATTATATCTGAAATCTGAAGACTGCGATTCAGTTTTTTGTCTCTCCTGAAAAGCAGCCAAAAGGCAGTTGCATCTTCAACGACATGCTTGGGCGAAAAAAAAAAAAAAAAAAAAAAGAAAAAAAGCTATTTCAACAAAATTTTTAATACTTTAGATATCTATACATGGATTTTTTTTATATACAATAACAACGTGAATATTGCGATCTACTTATTATGGACAATCCAACACCGATTAAAAATTCAAAAAACAAAATAAGTACATTGAAGAAAAATAAAATGGAATGTACATTTTAAATTTATGGTGAAGAGATTTAGGTTCCTAATCGTCGAATTTCCTGTTAGGGTTGGAGCCGAAAAGGGCATTTCTGATTTGCGGGACGAGTTGCTGAGCAATAAGGTCGAGCCTTGATTCGAGAGTGTTGCTGATTTTGATACGACCTTGGTTTACGATGAGCTCGACTCCTCCGGAGGACTCGGCTGGCAAAAATGATTCGCTGTCCACCTTTAGTTTGATGGTGACGCCCGTCTTTTCTTTGTACATCTCAACGACTTCAGGCAAAACGCTTTTTACGACATCCTGATCAACATCCTTCACTTTTAAAACAACTTCGTTCTCCAAAAGCTAAAAATAAAATTTTTAAATGCATTTTTTAACTAAAAAAATAACCTGAAATAATCCTTGAAGGATTAGCTTCTTCAAAAGGGTTTTGTAGTCGGACGTATTAGTGAGCGACTGAATCAAGCGCTTTCTCGCTTCATCAAGAACGCTTCGTACATGATCTTCACGGACTTTCAACGCTTTAAGTCTCGCTTGATTCAGCATGTTTGAAGACTGAATCTTCTTCTGAAGCTCAACCTGTTTTTCCTTCCTGTCATAATATTCCATGACTTTAAGCCTACGGTTCTGGACAAGGCGACCTTTTTCGATGTTAAACTCTTCCTCAGCTTTCTGCTCGATTTCTTCGGCCTTTTCAGTCGCCTCCTGCTCTATGAAGGCCATCATATGCTTAATCTAAAAACAACAAAATCTTAACTTCAAAAAGTGGGCGTGGCACTTCTATCATTCAAACCATTGCAACTTCAAATATAACTAAAAAACATTAATTCTTCAACATCTATAATACAAATAAACTTTAAAAAACGCAATTTATTATAAATTAACATTTTTTTTTCTTCTTAACCAACTTTTTCTTCATTACCTGTTTTGTACATCTGCGTCGCTGAGAGCCATTTTGATTATTTAATTAAATATAAGCTAAAATTATTTAAAATTCAATTTAATAGATAAAATAAGTCAAAAGTTAAAAGAAGTCAGCCCAGCCCACTTTTACAGAGATTCGAGGACCAATCACCAAAATCGAGGACAAATTCGATCCCCACTCAGTCTCTCCAATTTCGCAAAAATTTCCCCATAAAAATAGATAAGAGCTTTATCTCCAATAAATCATGAAAACATAATATTGAACATCTTTATTTAAAAAATATCCTTATTTAAAAAAAACAAATATGATTTGATGGAAAATTGGATTCATCTTTCAAGATGGAATCCTGCTCAGATAACCAGGTTGAGACTTCAGACATTTTGTGATCATTATTGAAGTTATAAAACGTTGAGTAAAAAGCCCCTGAGCTGCTTTATTGGTAAGTAATGACTTATTTTAGGCAAAATTATTAAATAATGGCAATAAAATAAGTTAAAGAATTATTTTACCTCCGTAAAGGGCATCTTCTTATTCCTTCTGAAGAAATCCTACAAGAATCGTCCTGACTATTTGTTTTTTTGCCTAATCCGAAAAAGTATTAAAGGTTCAAAAGTCTAACCTGTTAGTTGATTTAAGCCTAGAATCATTTATAAACTGAAGACTTAGGACGCCTTAAAGTCTTTACTTTCTAAAGCAGTTACTTTCTAATCTTCTTGAGTTTTAGGTGAAAAATGATCGAGATTACTTGTAACGACCGTTTAGGGAAAAAGGTTCGCGTAAAATGTAATCCGGATGACACGATTGCTGATCTTAAGAAGCTTATTGCTGCGCAAACTGGAACAAAATGGGAAAAGATCATTTTGAAAAAGTGGTACAACATCTTCAAAGACCACATCAGACTCGAAGATTGTATCCTTTTTTTCATTTTCTTTTTAGGCTATGAAACTCTTTTTGGTTTACATTTTTCCTTAATTATTTTAGATGAAATTCACGACGGCATGAACTTGGAATTGTACTACCAATAATTTTCTTTAATTCCCTATTATTAATTTTCTATTTAATTTTCAAATAAAACTATGTAAACTGGTTGAATTGTATTTTTATTGTAGACCTTTCACACCATGCAGAAAGGGAGAGAAAAACGTTTAAATATTAAAAACTGGTTTATAAGAAAAAATTGGTATCACAATTTTTGTTGATGGATAAAATGTTTTTTTGGAAAAGTTGACTGAATTACAAAAGTCGTTTTCTGCAGTTGGGAGCTTCGCAGTAGCAAAAGAGGGTTTTTCCTGGGACGCTGTCGATGGCGTATCCGTAGTTCCAGGTAAGTTCTGATCCAGCTCTGATGTACTTTAAAGCGAAAAAAGAGACCCAAGGGAACCGTAGGTCTTGTGTGTCTACAAATACATTCTGAACGAAGATGTTTGGATCACATGAATGCTGAAAAAGGAAAAAAAAAAAAAGCAACTCAACACAAGATTTCGACTGCCGTCTTGGTGTGAGTCAAAGACTTTGACCACTGACCCATGAAGGCTTACTACTTCAGAACCAAGTTAGGCGTATTCATTATTAAAAAAATTTATGACTAGAATACAGGGTGTCCCAACTAAGTGGACCAGCAACTTTACAGCAAAGCATTTAGTCCTAAAAAAATAAGTTAAATGTAATCCCTTATTTTTGACAAGAAATCTACTCCGTTTGGTACATTTTGGTTTTGGTATACAGGGTGGCTCAGAGAGGTGCTAGCTTTGTTATTTTAAATGGGGACCCTAGCTTTTAATCAACTTTTTAGTTCATGCTCAATTTTAAGCAACTTTACTTAGTCATGCTCAATTTTAAGCAACTTTACTTAGTTCATGCTCAATTTTAAGCAACATTTATTTAGTTCATGCTCAATTTTAAGCAACTTTTACTTAGTTTATGCTCAATTGTAAGCAACTTTTACTTAGTTTATGCTCAATTGTAAGCAACTTTTACTTATTTCATGCTCAATTTTAAGCAACTTTTACTTAGTTTATGCTCAATTTTAAGCAACTTTTACTTAGTTTATGCTCAATTTAAGCAACTTTTACTTAGTTTATGCTCAATTTTAAGCAACTTTTACTAGTTTATGCTCAATTGTAAGCAACTTTTACTCAGTTTATGCTCAATTGTAAGCAACTTTTACTTAGTTTATGCTCAATTGTAAGCAACTTTTACTTAGTTTATGCTCAATTGTAAGCAACTTTTACTTATTTCATGCTCAATTTTAAGCAACTTTTACTTAGTTCATGCTCAATTTTAAGCAACTTTTACTTAGTTCATGCCAATTTTAAGCAACTTTTACTTATTCATGCTCAATTTTAAGCAACTTTTACTTAGTTCATGCTCAATTTTAAGCAACTTTTACTTAGTTCATGCTCAATTTTAAGCAACTTTTACTTAGTTCATGCTCAATTTTAAGCAACTTTTACTTATTTCATGATTGGAGCAATTTTTTTAGGTACGAATTTTGTACCAACTAGATGGACGACCCAGTATAACTTCTATAATTTTCGTCCAACGAAAAAAGATACAAGTAAACCGACGAAATTTTATAGCCAAATTTTTTTACCGTCCATAAAGTTGGGACAAAATTCACACCAAAAAAAGTGCCCCAATCGAAAAAAATGACCTAAGTAAAAGTTGCTTAAAATTGAGCATAGAAATTAAAAGTAAAAAAAAAACATAGGGTTCCCATTTGAATAAACAAATTTAGCGCCACCCTGTATACCAAAAAAATCTACCAAATGAAGTCAATTCCTTGCCCGAAAAAGGGGGGCTTACATTTACTTTTTTTCTAGGACTAAATGCTTTGTCGTTAAGTTGCAGGTTCACTCTAGTTGGGACACCCTGTACATTAATAAATTCACATTTATGAAGAATATGAATAAGCCCAACTCTGCCATAGAAATATCACTAAATACTTCAGAAAAATTTTAAGCTTCAATTACATTTAAATATCTTCCAATATTTCCTGCCATTTTCGCATCCATTATAAACCGATTCATTCTCTCCATATAGTTTTCGGAACGAGTTTTGAGATGATTCATCCGGATCTGAAAGGATTATCAAAAATCATTTTAAAATTCTAAATACAAAAAACTAAAATTACCATATAACTCAGGAGGGCATTCTTCGTAGTCATTTTTATGATCTTCCAAGACTTCAATGTAATCAAGTTCAGCGAAATATTCATCTCCATGTCGCCGTCCAGACTAAAAAGTCAATCATTAAAATTATTCATGTAGATAGTTTGTTACTTCATTGGCATAGTTTTCAGTGAGCAAATCTCCATTGTAAACGCAAATAAAAGCGCCCTCTGGTATATCGTTGACGCATCTCGTCCCCCATCCTTTCTTCTTCGTTTTATACAGTTGGAGTTTCACTTTTATCGGATGTTGAACAACTCGGTTCAAACATGTATTTTTATTACAGTGACATCTAATAAAAGATTTTTTTTAAATAATTATTTTTATGAATACATACGCTTGATTGCATTCATAAATGCCAGTTAATAATAACTGATTCAATCGTTTATTTTTGTATCCGATTGTATTAGGGTCCAATTTATAATCAAATAATCGAGCTTGCGTTATCGTCAGTTGCCAGCAAGCACATTTTTCTTTATCCTAAAAAAAATTATGTGGACTGTTGGAATGATATTAACCTGGCAGTTATCGGTGCAGTCGCAACAAACGAGAAAATTTGGGTCGGTTATTATGTCGACACCTTCCATCCCTCTTCTTTCAGCCATATATTCCATCAAATCGGGTTCAGTCTCATCTAAGGTATTCACGCATGGAATCGGAACGTTTTCACGACCCATTGAGATATCCTAAAATTAAATTTAATACCTAAATTAACACCATACATACTGGTATTTTTATAAATTGAGGGGCGACACGAATTCGTCAAAAATTGAAACGCGCGAGTCAAAATCAAAAATGTCAATCGAAAGTTCAAGTTTCGTCTGAGAGAGAAATTCCAGCATTTTTTTAAATGTAATATTTTATCACCGCAAGGTGTGAAGTAGAAGACATTTGTACCTTGAACTTCTCTATAAAAAGAAAAGAAAATATAAAAATGGCTATTTTCAAATTAGTTACCTCTTAAATGCAAAAAGCGATGGCACAGAAAGTGGGTTCATCGATTTTATCTTATCTTCGACTTTTTTGACGGACGGAAGAACCCAGTCAACACAATCAGGACCATGAAAGTGTTCTTTTTTATGCTTAGGATTTAAAAGATTACTCGGATAATTTTTCTAAAAAACAAAAAAAAGGAAAAGAATTCAGTTGTGAACTTAGACATCTTTCTCATGAAGCAATCAAAATGACAAACTTAGCATTTTCATGATCATTTTTCTGTTCATGATTCTGGAAAAAACAACATACAAAATGAATAAGCAGAAATTTTTGCTTTTAAAGAAGTTAACTGGCAAATTGTGAAGCATTCAAAAATATTTAGAAACTGCCTTTTTCTGTTCACAAAATAGGAAAAACAAAACAACTGAATTAGCAAAAATAAAAATTTTCAATTAGTAAAAATAACAAAATTTGTCTTATTGTTTTGCCCACAGCATCGATCCGACCAAATTATTACCTTACGTTCTTCACCTGGGCCAAGAGTGCGATACGTAGTTTTTATGTAGTCTAGTAGGCACGAACCAATCTCCTTTGATCCCCGTTTTGCGAGTACTTCATGCCATAAGTGCATACTTGCAACATCGGCTGTCATATTGTGGATAGCAAAATTATAAGAGGAATATTGACGTTGATAATACATATCAGCATGAGTAAATGCAGGCGTGGAAAGAACTTGTTGTAAATCAACACACAAAGCTATGAGTTCTTGTTCCTTCCATCTTCGGCCAGAGTTTTGTATGCACTGTCCGCCTTGTGGTGTATTGTACTCTCAATTTCTAGCCGTTCCCTTTCTCCAGTATTGGAGGCCAAAATCGGCTCTGCATAGAATTTGTCGCATTGCTTACAAGTGTCGGAACGTGGAGAACCAAACCTCAACTTGGATTCTCTGTAAAAATCTTTCTGTATAGGCTGTAGGACACCTCGCTTTCAGGGTATTTCTCCACAAAAAGTCGGTGCATCTTCTTGACCGACAAGTCTACACTCAACACATTTTTTTGTGAGCTGTTTCTACTATAGTGGTTTTCCATTGGGAAGCTTTCAATGTGTAGCTTCACCAGTTCTCGTTTTTCACTGTCGACTGCGTGTGGTCGGTTCAGATGAAATCCTCTTGTATCCATTGGTGCGATTTCCCCCTTTTTCAGTTTTTCTTGTACAACACGAATCCGTTTTCTTCCAACTTCAAACGTATTTAGCAGAGTTTTCAAACACACAGGCTTACCAGTAATGTTGTAATCAAAGGCTGCTCCTTCTTTGACGTCGAATCACTCTTTCCGGGTCTCCTGTACTTAGGTTCACGTATATTAACGCACTTTGTCAACAAAAGGGTTTGTTGGTTGTAATTTAGATTATAAAACCGACTATGCATGGTGTGTACCATGTCCAGTGAAATCGTGCTACAACCTCTTTTGAGCAAATTTCGGGGAGGCAACCTCGTCTAGATACAGGAAGTTGCTTTGCCGGGACCACATTCCCTTTACCACGCTTACTCACGTATTGTTGGCCTGCATTTCGAAGAGCCTGTTGTTTCTTATCATTCCACATATCTACATTCAATGAACGTTTCTTTCCGCTACTCAAATGTCTCGTTTCCGAAAGTGACAAATTCATATGAGCCATTTTCCTTTTCGAAATATTCAGCACAACACTGACAATAAAACACAAAACTTTATCACTTGTCCACGAATCAGGAACCTAGAAAACCTCAAAATCACGCAGAATACCAATTTGTAGATGCTAATAATCATAATATCATTATGAATTAATATAACTGATACTAGGAATCAAAATGATAACCGAACGTAGGTTATTGTTGTTGGTGAGTGGCAACTGTCGTGATGAACTGATAACATAGGCCTTCTTCCACTTCAAGTTTTGTGATTTCTCTCAACGATTGTGATTCTCTTGACCTCTAGCGGCTTCCTTTTCAACTAATAACCATGGCAATACGTACACCACTTGACATAGGCCCTTATTCGACAAAAACCGTGACATAGGCCCTTCTTCCGGACACACGTTCAAATATTGTATGCAATTAAAAAGTATAATAATAACTAAAAATATTACCATTATCTTTCCATTTTCAGATCGGAATCCACGTCTTTCTCGCGGACGACGTAAATACGATGACGGTATTTCTGGCGGTTTCGTTACGCTTTTTCGAGCGACCGCACGTGTTGACCTTGTGCTGAACTCTCGACCACTTTAAGAGACAACGATTATTTTAAAAAATAAATTTGAAAAATTTACCATTTTCTTCATCGTCTGATAAGATCTGAACTTCATTTTGCAAGTTCTAAAAAGCAATAAATTGATGTAAATTCACAATTTTATGTTAAAAAATAAACTAACTCCATCTTTTGACTTTTTCATAGGAATCAACCTAGAAGATCCTCTGTATATCCACTGGGTGGTATTATCGTATAAAAATTTAATATTGACAAGCGAAGCATCGACTCCAATGACCTCACAAAGTTTGCTTTTTCCACCTAAAAAGAAGAAATGATAAACAGTAATATTTAAAAACTTAAATATAATTACCATAAGTTTGAACGTAGGCTAAGTCTTTTACTTTGTAGGATTCCATATGCCTTCTAGGCCAGCTTTCGACATAATCTTTCATAAATTGTCGGCAAGCATGCGAAAAATATTCGTAGCTACATTTATTTAGACGATATACGAAATGAATTTCGCTTTCATGAACGTAAGCGGCAGGCCCACATTCAAAAAATATCAAATATCTGAACAATTTTTAATAAATTGATTACTTTTTAATTTTTGTTTACCGATTTCTATTTTGTCGGCTTGGATGTTCGCCGACCATCCCTGGAAGAAAACCACGTTTAACAAATCCGACGCGAGTGAATACAGCGATGACGCGTGTTCCGATATCGTATTGGAAGACAGTTCGAAAAGTAGTAGCGACTGATGCCAAATCAACATTGATAAACTCTGTAGCTTTTTCATCACATCGGATTCTATACATTTCTTCAATTTTCCCCTTAAATAGATAAATTATTTGAGATCTGATAGTTTAGTTAACTTACATGGTTATGTTTCATGAGTTTTTTGTCGACTACGCCGAGAAGCCATTCTTTATTCGGGTCATCACCGTTTCTCGCATAAAAAACACGTTCGCCAACCTCTGGGTTTTTAATCGAGGTCGTAAGCGAACCATTTGGTATCAAATGCTTAAAAATAAAAATCATAAAAACATACAGATCCCAAAGATTCAATCAAGTTCACGCTGATATATTCTTTCTACGAAATATAACTTACAGATATCGAATGACCAGTAGTAGACCTTCTTCCAAACAATTTCGGACGAAATAGGGGCTGAGGTACTATTTCAGTTCTTTCATCTTCCGACATTGGGATGTCCAATTCAGGTAATTCCTACAAATATAAAGTTATTAATGTTTTAAAAAAGAAATAATACATACAGTGATTTTTGGGCGATAAGAATCATAAAATTCATTCATTGTTTTCTCTAGTTCGGAATGTAGTTCTTTATATTCTTTGCTTAATTGGCAATAAAGGTCTAAAAAGAATATGGTTAGTGGTACAAATTTGAAAAAAACATACCTGAGGTCGGTTTTAATTTTTCTTCAACATATTTGTTGCAGTGCTGCACCTGTTTTTCGATGTTAAGTTTCTTAATTAATTCTCGACCACTTTCAGTTATCCAACTCTCCAATTTTTGCCTAGTTACAGCATCAATTTCATCTATTAAAAACCCAATTATATTTCATTAAATTTGTTTAAATTTTTATACCAGTGTTGTTGGAGTCTTCATCTGATTCATCGGAGGAAACGACAACAACTGAATCGATGTTTAGAAAAGGGCCGTCTACTAGAGGTTCATTATTTTTAAGCATTTTCACTCTTTTCTGAAATAATTAAAATTACTTTTTAAGTTAAAATTGGTAAATAGCAGTCAATTTTAGTTTACAAAATCCTTTGAATTTGTCAAAATAAGCTAACTCCTTGAAAAGAAGTGGATTCAACAAATCGTTGAAGATGCAACATGTGCTAACTAGCATTTTGGGCAAAATGAGATTTTTATTGAATATGAAGAAAAATCATCATATTCAATAAGATAAATTAAGAATTAATCATTAATTAAATTAATAAATAAATAATTAATTAATCATATTGATTAAGCAAAAATCGACCGCGGCGTCTGTCAGTTAACAGAGAGCAGTTCAACCGCCAAAAATGATAACATGTTATATCTGAAATCAGAAGACTTTGATTCCGTTTTTTGTCTCTCCTGAAAAGTAGCCAAAGGCAGATAGCACAGGTAGCATCTTCAACGACGAAATGGCAAACTTACTGCATAGATTTCTTTGGCTTCATTGTAGCATCCAATGCAGATCTTATGTTTCCCTTTAGGAATTTTAAAAATAGTTTTGATCAACGGTATTGGTGTATATATTCGGATAAGTCGGTTTGCCGGCAGTTAAGATTGAAGCAGTTTGATCGATGCTCCAGAGAACGGGAAGGTCTCGGTATCCTAGCAGCAGCGCCATCGTCATCATCATCAATGTTCATAATACGTTGGAGGATCGCATCAACCTCTTCGTCTGAATCATATCGCTGAACGACATCACCGATTATTACGGAGTCGGAATCAGAATCAGAGTCCAATACTACGACTTCTGTATCTGCAGACATTTTAGCACGTTGGAGATCTAAAGAAATTATCAAAATTACTCAACTGAAAATTGACAAAACTATAAAAACTTACCGGGAATACGTTAACTTCCTATTAATTTCCTCGGCCCTCAATGAGGCAATACTTTGGCCTTAAATAAAGAAGTCGAAACTCGCCGACATACCTAATAATACGATAGGGTAACGACTATCATATTACGATGATACTAACGACTTTAATTTCGAACAGATATCAAAATAACCCTGGGAAGCCTCCCAGCAACACTGCAACAGTCCAGTCCACAGAGGAACCAATACACAGAGTAACAACGGCCCGTAAAAATCCCGCAGACAAGTCGATGGGCGAGGTGGGGAAGGGACCTGGTACCATCTGAGTCCTAGAGAATGCGCCTCGGTGAAGAGTTTTAAGTTTTTCCTCCGTTTCGGATCATGACCCTTCCTCGATGTGTTCGAACTTCGAGGTCGTTCTCCCCTCCACCAACTTCGTGCACCGGGGAATCCCTTTATAAATTTATAAAACAAGGTGCCTACTGCCTACGGCTTCACACCGCGTACAAACCCTCGAATTAATTCGTTTTTTCTGTGGTCTTTTCAGTTGTCCGTAGTTTCAACTCTCAGAACAGCTTTAATTATTATATCACTTTTATTTTATTAATTCTTTAAATATTTTATTAGGTACCTATATTGTTATTTTTTTAAACATAAGCAGAGGTGTAAATTTTCAAATTTGGTATTATGTACTTACTTTAAATTATTACCAAAAATACATAATTGATTAGAATGCAAGTAGTAATATACAGGGTGTCCGGAAACACATGGCAAGCGTCTGGGAGAGCGTTAAAAAGTGGTTTTACGAAAAAAAGTTAAATGTAAACCCCCCTTAATTTAAATCAAAGAATTTGATGGTGTAGTTTAAAATCCGCCTGGATATACAGGGTGTCCCAGACACAACCTAACTTCGTTATTTCAAATGAGAACCCCTATTTTTTATTTCAGATTCGTAATCTACGCAAAATTTCAAGTAGATTTGAGTACTCATATGACAATTTTGGACAACTTTTAAAAAATGTCAAATTTTAGCGTTTTTTGCTCCAAAATCCGTTAAAATTGACCTAGGAGACTCGTTTTTTTTTAATTCCACTTATTTTTTCCCGAAGAATCCAACTGTCTCAAATTTGAGCATCTTCGCATTCAGCATCACGAGATTTCGTCGCTAATGGCCTTTTTTCAAGTTTAACTCCAAATTCCATACTTCAAAAATGGAAATTAGCGATTTGTTGACGGAATTTTAATTTTTGATGCATAAACACAAAAGACGCTGTAGCTCTTTCAAAATTTGTGGTCCGAAAGAAAAATTCCTTTCAACAAGTGCTAATTTTCATTTCTGAACTAAAAATTTGGGTTCTAACTTGAAAAAAGGCCATTAGCGACGAAATCTCGTGATGCTGAATGCGAAGATGCTCAAATTTGAGACAGTTGGATTCTTCGGGAAAAAATAAGTGGAATAAAAAAAAAAACGAGTCTCCTAGGTCAATTTTAACGGATTTTGGAGCAAAAAACGCTAAATTTTGACATTTTTTAAAAGTTGTCCAAAATCGTCATATGAGTACTCAAATCTACTTGAAATTTTGCGTAGATTACGAATCTGAAATAAAAAATAGGGGTTCTCATTTGAAATAACGAAGTTAGGTTGTGTCTGGGACACCCTGTATATCCAGGCGGATTTTAAACTACACCATCAAATTCTTTGATTTAAATTAAGGGGGGTTTACATTTAACTTTTTTTCGTAAAACCACTTTTTAACGCTCTCCCAGACGCTTGCCATGTGTTTCCGGACACCCTGTATATATACAAGTAATAATATTTTTGTGACTGGCATACATAACATTAACTCTTAATGACTTGTACAATATCATTTTACCAAGGGATAAGGCGGAACGGAATAAAGGTCGGATTAAGCGGACATACATAAAGAACACGTTTTTTTTTTCTTTATTATCTACCTACCCAGTTAAAACTGTTAAAAGCAGGTATACATTTTATTACACATTACAGTTATACATTATTAGGTATATAATATGTAGGTAACTCTTGACAGGAAAAATGAAAAATTTGATAAGGATGAAAGTTTTTCCTTGACTGACTCCTCGGGTTGGATAACCTGGAGAGTCGGTCTAGCGGAAGACGGATTACTGAGGTTCTACTGTACTAAAAATTTTCCTTCACAATTAATCCCGACTTAGGACGGGCTGCAAAAACATAATATTCTTCTTTCAATGCACATATCAATGTACATAGATTGAATAGACAAAACAATGTTTTCACAGGTTTGTTTAAAAATTTTTGGTACTTTCATCATTAGCATACTAATTTATTAACTTTCAGGTAGATTTTTTTTTTCAATTCAATTCCATCAATATAAGTAGTTCATTATATTCACAGGTTCAGTTTATTGAATTTTCGAAATCGTTACTGTGAAGGAAATTTTTAAAAGAATACATAAATCATGACAACAATGTTTTTTAAATAAAGATTTCGAACATTCTTCATGCAATGACGGCAGTAATAAAACCTCCACTGGAATTACTCATTAGTTCAAAATACCTTCGGTTTAAGCTCACTGAAGACACCAAGATAAACTTCAACTAATCATTTTATACATAACCGTGAATTAATTTATCAAATTGTTTTTTAAACGGAAGGTTTTAAGTACTATAAGTGATAATTTGGCAAAATGTAATTCAACTAAAAACACTATAAATTATTACGTTTATATATTTTCAGGTACCTATACACTTTTTTGTTTTCGTCCATCCGAATGAAATTTAACCCAATTTGATTGGAACCACTTTGAACGTATAAATTTAATGACGTGGTGTATTGCGTTATTACATTTTGCCTTCTCATTTGTAATTAAACTGCTTTTTCTCGTCAACTGAACCTTATAAGAATATATTAGTTTTATTACTTTATTTATTTGTTATTATTATAATTTTTTTTTTTTTTTTTTTTTTTTTTTTTTTTTTTTTTTTTTTTTTTTAAGTGGAGGAATATAGCGTTGCAATCCATTTTATAGTTTTGCATTAATTTTGAGTTGGTGCGAAAATAATGTTTGTTGCTTCTGGGAACAAAGCATTAGTTGTGCATTTGGCAAAAGAGTATGAATTTTCATGGAAGCTATTCAAATAAAATATTATATTTGGTTGAAGTTAAATTGTAGCTAGCTTTTACTGCATACCAAAAACCTGCTTTATTTTTGCACCAACATAATATTACTGGCAGTGTGGCCAACAGTATATATAAATTTTTTGTATTTTATTTTATTTATAATTTTTATTTGGCAACAAATTTACTTGTAAATTGATTATTGTCTTTTCGTTCAAACATTTTTGAATTTGTCAATTTTTGCATTCCCACTCTTCGTGACTTTTCTATTTTTGAGGAACATTCTACATTCTTTGTAAACTTTAACTTTAATCATGAATTTTATTATATATTTCAAGTGGTCTTGACATGAATAATTTTTGGACCACTCTACACAATCTAAAACTGTGGAATTAATTTCATTAAAAATTATTTCTGCCACCCCCTTTTTATGAAATACACTGCTAAAGATAGATGTAAAACATCTTAAACTGAGTTCTATGATGTGTACCAAATCTTTAGAGGGATGTTTCAAGTAGCTTATTTCTTTTGATTGTGAATAGTCTCTATTCAATATCAACAAATGGTTTTTATCATTTAAGAATTCAGCAGTGGTCAACATATTTTCACAATGATCGCAATGAAACACCTCACTGACTTTGTTAGCGAGATAGCCACTAAAGTAAGTTATTGAGCAACGTTCCAAAGTGTGTTTCACACTTACATCGAGTTCATCATGCTCAAGAGGAATGTCTGCAATGGGGCCATCTGTATAAACCAACTCTTCGTTATAACATCGGTCTGTATGAGTTAAAAACTCATCATGAACCAAGGAAGTACTTTGATTACGATTTTTAAATAAATCAAGGACCAAAGGAAAGTCAGAGTCCTCCTCGCAGTTTGATTTCTTTGAAGGTAGCAACAGGTTTTTTTCCAGACATGACCTCAAACTACTCCTAAGTGTTTTAACTGATGGGTTGGTATTGTTTCCCCCCTTTTGCCGGAGAACAGAAAATAGATTTTCCAGAGCATCCTGGTTAAGCCTTGAGGTCAAAAGATATTTTATAGGAGTAGAATTGTTCCCATCATTTCCAGTGTTTTGCAACGTTAGCTCTTTGAATAGAAGTAAAAGGGCATTAATGGTAACTAAAAATCCATCAAAACAAGGAGGTCTTTCGACAATTCTAGTACTACCTTTATCAAGATTATTGCTCTTAATTCCAACTTTTTTTAGCACCATAAAAATCTCTAAGCCCTTTTTGAGGTTGCTTTCAATCTGAGGACAGTCACTTGACAATGCACATCTATTTGGGTTCCTATCATACGATTGTCGACTATTCAAACTATCAAATAAATCGTTCATGTCCGATATAAATTCACTTGTATCAATTGCACCTTGTTCATCTTCTAATTCTCCCGTTTCGGCGCAGGTTCTCACCGCAGCTGCAACGCTTCGGCTAAATATTTGTACTGCATAAGAAACACGCATTCTCTGCGTAACTGTCGGGTTAATATGAATGAATCGGAATGAATCGGCACCAGTTGCCGAGGGCTATTTCGGCCCTGCAAGACGTGAGTGAAATCTACTTTTTCTATAACATGATTTTGTTCTTAATCTTGTTTTAGGTCTTGGATGCCTAACCAATAATAAATGGGAAATAAAAAAATATAAAGTAAAATAAAGTTGTTTTTGTTAACACTCTCTATCTCCTTTTGTAGGATCCGAGTTGTGGAATCCGCAGTGATTCATACAATTAATATTATAATATATTGGTATGTGATATTTATCGATGAAAGAAAATGAACAAGTCATTTACAATATTTACTTCATTTTTAATCAGTGTCAAGGCTTGGAGGAAAAAGATGTTCCTAAATCTTTGTAATGTTAGTTAGGTAAAATATTTTCCTAAATCTTTTTCCGGTGCTTGACAATACCCGCAGTGCAATCACATCGTATCGGCATTTGTAGCGTAGGAGGCTAGTCATGATTTCTGTCAGACATTAAAATCTTGGAATAAGTGCAGATGGAAACGTACCTTAAAAGATTTTCCTAAATCTTTTCCCGGTACTTGAGCATTTGGCGGGTGCCACCCATTTAAAGTGATTTCTACTTATCCGATTCCATTAGAAACTTGATATTCAAAAGAACAGACTTTTATTGAGTAGAATATGAAATGTCATTAAATTTTGACAAGGGGTTCTTGATTCAAGTACCCTTTTCCCTTAAGATCTTAACACTGATTTGATTGAAAAAAGAAAATTAACTGCATAGGTCAAATAAAACTCATCAAAGAAGAATAAATTTGCAATATTGTTCTACTCTACTTACACTTATTTACAAAAACATAACATCTTACAATAAAATAAATTACCGGAACTAATACATTTCCGTTCTAAAATCTTTGCTAAAAACCCTTGATTCTGGTAGAAGACACTGAGATTAAGGCGAAAATTTGGTTGTGGAATCACAGTAGGTATGAAACGTTATTTAGTCTTTTTTTTCCCTTTTTTTAAAATGGTTTAAAATTTTAAAAATGGTTTTGGGATAAAGTGATAGATAAGCGATAATAATGACAATATTGTTGGTTGCTTTTAGCGCAGCCGAGCGGGTGCGATTTTCAAAACAAAGTCAAACAGCGCCATGGGCAGTGGCGGCGCATGGAACTATCGCTTGGGCTTGGGCGACCTTGGGCGGCGGACCGTGGCGGCATCTAGCGCTTTGGGCAGTACTACGTCGTTAAAATTACTGCCAAAAGAGAGGGTCGGTTGTTACTCTGTGTATTGGTTCCTCTGTGGTCCAGTCTATCGCTTATGTTAGTGACTTGTTTAGGGCACATTCTTGAAAGCAGCGAAATCTAAAGTTCTAGCGGAGTATTTTTAAACTAAACCATAACCATGAATGCACAAGCTAAATACTTACAACGACAAAGTGAAGAATGCGCTTTTTCTCATTTCAATACTTCCCTCCAATCCTCTATTATTTTCAAAAAACCAACTAGAATTAATAGAGCTTTTAACCTGAAGTAATAGATTTTCTGAATCTTTTCCCGAAAAACCCACCGTTCTTTTCTTGGGGCTTAAGTAAGAAAACCCCTGTTGGCCTGTTGACCAGATTTCTCAGGCCTTAAAGTCATTCATGCTATATAAAATTGATTTTTTCCTCAGCCTCACTAGAGATAGTTTCATTTTGTTTACAGTACCTGGAGTACAGCCTCATAATTTTCACAATGGAAGCATTTACGAAACAGATTTTTAATAGCTTTGTTCCTACCGCAGTTTGAAACTCCTGGAGCATGCGCAGAAGGATTGGACGGACAAATGATTTGAGCGACTTCTAAGTCCCTCTGCGCATGCTCCAGGAGTTTCAAACTGTGGTTGGAACAAAGCTAATATCTTATGTATTGTGCCAGGAGAATCCTAATTTGTAACATTAAAAAGTACCTATAGAGGGCCCAACCAAGTTAAGAATGAAATTAATTGATGACAGTTTAAAGTACTGGTTTGAAGAGCTTCCAACAAAAACTTCCTTAAAGAGAAGTAACAATATAGGAGGGGGAAGTATAGGGGAGGGGAAGTATAAGGGAACGAAAGTATAATGGAGGGGGAAGTATAAGGAACGAAAGTATAACGGAGGGGGAAGTATTAGGGAGCGAAAGTATAACGGAGGGGGGTGTATAAGGGAGGGAAAGTATAAAGGAGAATTTTCCAAGTTAGTTTTTTCGAAAAATTTTCCGAGTTTTGTTTTTTTTTTCCAAAAATTTTACGAGTTGTTTTTTTTGTAAGAAAATTTTTATGTTTTTTTTTTGAAAAATTTTCCGAGTTTCAATTTTTTGGATAAATTTTCCGGATTTTCTTTTTTTTTTTTAATTTTCGAAGTTCTTTTTTCCGAAAAATTTTCTAAGTTTTTTTTTTTTAATTTTCCTGGTTTTCTTTTTTAAATGAGCCCCTTTTTTTTTTGAAAAATTTTCTAAGTGTCATGGTAGAAATAATGGGCTCTTAGGCCTCGTAATGCGTAGAGGAACAAAATTTCTCCCTACTAAAAAAAAACAATAATTAAACAGTGGCAATTTTTTTACACCAAAAATTCTTAAAAAATATAAGGAGTAATTGGTGAAAATTTGGTGAAAATCAGACCAACGGTTCGGCCGCAGCAAATTTTTTAAAATTTCAACAGCCATATCTCCGCCATTTTTTCGAAATTCAAAAATCACCCTCGTTACATCTTGTTCACCGGTTAAAGAGATTTGTGTGAAAATTTGGTGAAAATCGGTTGAAAACTGTGGACAAAGTGTTCCTGAAAAAAAATGCTACGGACGGCCGGCCGGAACCACAGACAAAGTTGAGATCGGTAAAGATCCATATTGAATTGACCCTCCGGGGTCTGGAAGACCCCTCCCCAAAAACCCAACTTGGAGGGTATCACAATAACTTCTTTAAGGAAGTTAAAAGAGAGTCATTTATCTACACTATGGTCTGAAAAAAGGAATATAAATTTAAACAAAAATAAAACAAACAAATTTTTATTATTTTCTAGAAAAAAAGTAAAGATAAGCCATAAGACTAGTATATTTATCAAGAATTTTTAAAAACCCAAAATTTCTTACAATTAAATAATATAAAATAAATGTGTGCTTTTTGTGCCACTGACTAGGCGCTTTGGCTTTTGACGAGAGAGAAATGATTTAAGTCGTTTTTGATTTTTAATTCCTAAAAAAAATAAACTAATGAAGTCTGTGAGGGCCGTCGCCTGGAACGTTTCGCCTCGTCGTATGCAACGGCGAGCTCAAGTCCATCGCCCGGTTATTCAAAAAGTCGCGAATATGCTGAACAATCAAATCAATCGCAACTGAAAAAAATACAAAAAATTAGTTAAAAAAAAAAAAATATTAACAAAAATGTTAAAATAAGAGCAAAATTACTTTTTTTAAACCAAAAAAATTATTTACATGGTCAAAAAAATAAGTCGGCCTCAAATTAAAACTCTTTTATTTTCTTTTTGTACAAACTGTGAGAAATTATAAAATTTTAAATAAAAAATTTCTTTTCATTGACATATTTTCTTAAACTCTCTCAAAGAGAAGTTATTCAGTCTTAACTGCAGTGTAAAAAACAAAATTGTAACTGATAAAATTGTTAACACAGCCTTGATTTTTAAAAAATATTTGATTCATTATGGCAGAATACAATAATTGAGATACAGATGAGATTTTTAATTTTCAACGGGTTTCCTTATGAAGTTATGATAAACTTAATTATAAAGGAATGTGAGTTTATACAGCTCAAAGAAACAACTTCAAATAAACCTAAACTATAAAACGTACAAACATAAAGACTGATGAACAAAGTTGAAATTTAAACAAGTGCGGAGGGTAATAATAAAATAAAAATGTGTTAAAGGTAAATCTTTTCGACATGAGAAAATCCGTTGGTCAATTTCGGCACCGTGGGAAGAGACTTTGGCCTGTGTAGGATATCCCAGATGTGATGAACTATCAAATCGATTGCAACTGCAACGAAATTTTGCGTACATTAGAAACTTTATAAATTCTATTTTTCCACTTAAGTAGAAACTTTTTTTTTAAATTTCTTACGTGAAATTAAGTAATTTTGCTCTTTTAAAATTATGGTGGTTAACATACCGATATTGTCAGCTCCTCTGGGGATAATGACGTCAGCATGTTTCTTAGTCTAAAGAAAAGTTTGTATAAATACAAATAGTGGGAAAGAGAACGAAAAAAAAAAAAAAAAAAAAATGAATTACCGGTAAGCAGAATTCTTCAAAAGCGGGTTTTACATAGTTCATGTACTGATGAAGAACTTGATCAAGTCACGTCCCCTTTCATTTATGTCCCTGGGAACTAAAAAAATACAAATAATTAAATTTTCATATGAAAATTTTGTACCTCGACGAGCGAGTCTTGTGTCCGAGTCAGTATCGACGAAAAGCTTCATGTGGAATAGATTCCGAATGTCCGGAAAGTAAAAGACGAGGATTCCTTCAAAAAGGACCACATCTGCTGGATAAATAGTCTGCATCGTTTCTGACCTAAAGGGAACAAAGATTTCTCAAAATCTGATCAAATGAAGCTAAAATAGGATTTCAACAGCTCTAGGGGAAGTTAAAAGCAAATAAACTAAAAATACCTTGAATTTTTCATATAGTCGTAAGTAGGGATAGTAACTTTTTTCCCAGCCAATATATCAGTAAGCGTATTGTATATTAATTTTTCGTTGAATGCATCTAAAAATATTTTGTAATTAGACTTTGGTTGCCTTTCATTCAGGTTTCAAAATTACCTGGATGGTCAAAGTTGTATTGGCCTTTGACCGCTTTGAGGTTTTCTGTATGACTTAGCTCTTTGTAAAAACAATCCTGACTGATGTGACAACTTTCCTTTCAGCTTGGTCGACATCGACTTGTCCCAACTTCTCCATTATTCTTTTACAGACAGTCGACTACAAAAAAAAATTAGAATGTCAAATATATCCAGTCAGTTCCCACTAGAGGTAATGATTATGGTGAGAATGGTTCCAACAGGCAGGAATCCCTAGCCCACTGGCATTGGCTGTACTAGAGGCAACCTAACTAGTTTTGCACTTGTCTACTGAACCTTGGCAATATCTGCACTGGTTCAACAAGCAGAAGCTCTAGCCAATTGAAAGGCATTGGCTGTACTAGAGGCAATAACTAGTTTTGCACTTGCTCTACCTGAACCTTGGCAATATCTGCACTGGTTCCAACAAGCAGAAGCTCTAGCCAATTGAAAGGCATTGATAGAGGCAACCTAACTAGTTTTGCACTTGCTCTACTGAACCTTGGCAATATCTGCACTGGTTTCAACAAGCAGAAGCTCTAGCCAATTGAAAGGCATTGATAGAGGCAACCTAACTAGTTTTGCACTTGCTCTACCTGAACCTGGCAATATCTGCACTGGTTCCAACAAGCAAGAAGCTCTAGCCAATTGAAAGGCATTGATAGAGGCAACCTAACTAGTTTTGCACTTGCTCTACCAGAACCTGGGCAATATCTGCACTGGTTCCAACAAGCAAGAAGCTCTAGCCAATTGAAAGGCATTGGCTGTACAAGAGGCAACCTTATTTCTTGTTCCGTAGTTGCTCAACCTGAACCTAAGCTTCCAGTTCTACAGTTGCTCAACCTATATCTTCGCAATTGCTCCACCGGAACCCTGCAATTTAGGAAGCTCTGCCAATCGACGATAGCCTCTGGCATCATACTAGATTTGCAGAAGCCCCAACAGAACCTTGGCCTTTTAGCAAAGTTCTGAGCAGGAAGCTCTTGCCAATTGAAAGACATTAGACTAAGGGCAACCTTAATAGTTTTTAGCATTTTTTTTTCAATTAGAAATTCTATCCAACTGAACTTAATTGGTAATTGGTTAATAGTGCCCTCAAGCTTCCAGGCCATCTTGTCAACTAATTTAAACTGTTTTAAGAAGAGCTATTTCGCTAATAAAATGAAGGGTTGGTAGCTATCCAACGGTGTATAGCAAAGCACTAAAGGAGTCTTCAGGAGTTTAGTTATTACGCAACATAAATTTTTGAAGTCGAGTAAAAGCCTACATAAAGCTACCTCTATAGCACGAATAAAATTTAAAAAAATAATTTCTAGGATATTGAAGTTCATGATTTTAAGGAAACTAATGAAGTTATATGTGATAAGGATAACTGATAAGGAAAAACATAAAACACGTTGCGTCAAGTAATGGAGTCTCATGATGATTAAAAAAATTTTCATAAATTTTTAAGAAAAAAAAAGTTTAAAAATGGCGATTGGAGAAATTGAAATCTCACCTTCCCACTAGCGGTACCTCCAGCGACACCGATCAAAAAAGGTGACTTTCCTTCAACGTTTGAGATTTTTCCGTTAAAACGCGGAGCTGACATATCACTCATGATCGAAATTGAAGCGAACACAAAATACTCGAAAATAAATAACACTTGAATACTTCAAACGTAGATTACAGACTGAAGACTGGAACTTACGAGAATGCGGTCGAACGAAAAGTTTGTCAAAACGTAACCCTAAATTCTATAACCTACTTCATGATAAAAGGTTGAATATCGATTCTAAACAACGTGCGTAATTAATCTTAATCGATCATTCTCTTATCTTCGTCACCGACTTATCTATTATCTAATCAAGTTCAGAAAGATTCTGATTCTGTGTGTACCCAGAAGAAATTTCAATTATGGCATCCAACAAACTTCTTACTAAGGTATTAATTAATTAATAGTCAAAAAAGTTATAAAATAATCTTTTTTAGAGTTCTGTAAGAACTTATATTAGAAAATTCAGCTCTGGAAGAATGACGTTTTTATTGTGAGTGGTGCTCGTACGCCGATGGGTTCTTTTCGTAGTTCTTTAAGCCCACTTTCAGCTACACAATTAGGCTCTATAGCTATTCAAGTGAGTCTACTGGCATTTTTGTATTTTATTTTAGTGATCAAGGTCAAGGAGAATGGCATGACGTGGCAGAAAAAGAATTTTGGTTTCATTTTTGAAGAAGAGCAGCTCGTGGAGCATATTTGCTCAGTTGTTGAAGAATAGCCTTCAAGCTATTCATGGATGCTATTGTGCAGCTGCATTCTAAGTCACATTATTGACGCTATAGAAATGCTTGATAGTTATTTTATGACTTTTTCTTAGGGAGCGATTGAACGTGCAGGGATTCCCAAGGAGAAAGTCGATGAGGTTTTCATGGGTCATGTTTGCCAAGGAGGTGTCGGTCAAGCACCTGCAAGGCAAGCGTCTCTTTTCGCTGGCCTCAACGAAAGCGTTATCTGCACAACGGTCAACAAAGTCTGCGCATCCGGAATGAAATCCGTAATGCTCGCCGCTCAATCTCTTATGCTTTCCCATCAAAAAGTCATCGTTGCTGGAGGAATGGAATCCATGTCCAACGCCCCATTTTATATGACCAGGGGAGATACTCCTTATGGAGGAATTCAGCTTAAAGTGAGAATTAAAATATATTAATTATCATTTCTTAAAACTTGCTTTAGGATGCTATTCTTTGGGATGGGCTGACGGACGTCTACAACAAATTTCATATGGGTAACTGTGCTGAAAATACTGCATCTGTTCAAAAAATTAGCCGTAAAGAACAAGACGACTTTGCCATTTTAAGTTACAAACGTAGTGCAGATGCCATCAAATCTGGGCTTTTAGCTGATGAAATCGTCCCAGTCAAAGTACCCCAGAAGAAAGGTACTCTAACCATCAATACCTTATTCAAAAATAATGATTTTGCGAAACTTAAAGAAGTAATTGTTACTTTAATTTTTTTCCCCAGGAAAACCAGAATTGGTTGTATCAGAAGATGAAGAATATAAACGTGTTAATTTTGAAAAATTTGATAAACTAGCCACAGTTTTCAAAGTAAATTTTTATAAAAATCGAAGATTTCAGTATTTTTAATGCTAATTTTTTAGAAAGAAGGTGGTACCGTGACTGCGGGAAATGCTTCAACTTTAAATGATGGTGGAGCAGCGATGCTATTAATGAATAGTGAATCTGTAAAAGAATTTGGAGTAAAACCGTTAGCTAGGATTGTTGCATTTGCTGATGGTGCAACAAAACCCATCGATTTTCCGATCGCACCTGCTTTCGCCATTCCCAAAGTACGAATAAAATGAAACTCGTTTAATATTAATTTGAAATTTTATCAAGTTTTTAAAAAGAAGAAATCAAGAAGTTAAGAAAATTGTCGATATTTTGTTTTAGCTTTTGAAAGATGCGGTGTTAAAAAAGAGGATGTTGCTCTTTGGGAGATCAACGAGGCGTTCAGCGTTGTCGTCCTTGCCAATATCAAAATGTTGGGTTTGGACCCTTCAAAAGTAAATGTTCACGGAGGAGCTGTTAGCTTGGGCCATCCAATTGGGATGTCTGGTGCTCGAATTGTCCTCCATCTTGCATACGCATTAAAATCGGGTCAAAAAGGTGTTGCTTCCATCTGCAACGGTGGTGGTGGAGCTTCTTCCATCATGATTGAAAAACTCTAAGTTATAAGACTGCCTCATTGTTTTTTTAGGTGTATGTTTATAGAGGGTTTTTGTAAACCATGTTATTTTTGTATCGTATTTTTGTTAAACCTAAAAGAATAGTTAAATCTGTCTTGGTGTAGTATGTTATCCCTCAAATCCTTCTATTTTGGTGGTGGTTGCCCAGCCTGTTGGACTACTCAACGTTGACCTCTGTCAGCAGCAGACACAATAGTGCAGAAGAACCTCACAAAATGAAACTTCTGATTTATGAACATTTTTATTTATAAATACACTTTACTTTTTTTTTACACTAATCAACACGAACGTAACATTTTACTATGTACATTATTTCAAATCTATCTTTCGCTCAACTTTATAATTTCACATTCAAAATATACAAAACTTACTCTTTACAATTTTTCAAAGACAGTAATAAAGTTTCTGTATAATCGCATACAGTTGGGAAAATTGAAATAAAAAGATTTAAAATCAGCCTCCGCGAATTTTCAGTCTTCGATCAAGAGTAAAATGTTAAAACACATAAAGCAGGTGCAGTTTTTAATGAAGTACCAAACAATTTTTTTCTGGTATTAAAATTTTGACATACGTGCCAAATATTGAGCTTCGTGTGCTGAAAGTACAAATTACAACACATATTTACATCACAAATTTTAGATTTAAAAACATCAAAAACTAAAATTGTAAATGAAAAATAAAAACCCACCCCTTTTGTGTTTCTAAAAAATATTTACAGAACACTTTAAAATTTGAATCACAAGGACTTAAAAGGTTTATTCTAAAATAATAAACCAACAGGCAATCTTTAAAATTTTGAACTGCGTCCTTTTAGTGAACACATCAGAAGGCCACTTTCTGGTTGGGACTGGTCAAGTCATAACAAAACTGGTGCCTCGATTTGGTGAAGTTATTGGTCGATTTATGCTTGGCTTGAGGAAAACCAGCTTCGTATGACTTCTGTAACCGGATCTAAAAAATGAAGGAATCAAATTTTAAAAACGTTTTATATGTTTACCTCATCTGACTTGAAGTGTTGCGAATAGAAGAGCGAAAAGGATAATAATGGCTACGCAAGCAATCACAGCGATGACAGTCACAGTCACAAAAGGCGAATACTCCTGGGGCTTCCCTCTGTGAAAAGCCTGGATTGGTTCGTCTTCGACTGTCTCTTCCCAACTCAAAGATTCAGAGATTCTTCTCTTCCCTGCGGGAGATGAATGTACTTTTCCTCCTTCAAATAATAGTTTATTAACAATAGCACAACTTTTTGAAAATTTTACCCTCGGAATGGAGACAGTTTAGGCACCCTGAGCCTTCGTTAGGTGTCAACTTGAAACATTGACCGTTTTCGAGGACAACGTTTTCTTTACAGGATGTACAGGATGTGTTGGATGGACCTGAGCAAGTAAGGCAACTGCTGTGGCATGAATAACAGAGCCCTGACGGTTCGTCAAGGTATCGTTCTAAAGCGCACGTAGTACACGAATAAGCACCTCCGCCTGAATAAAATTAAAAATAAATTGCTTAACAGTGAAATGTTCTTACCGTTACAAGTTGAGCAGAAGTGATGACAGTTTGCACAGCCTGAAGAGGTCGAATACATATTTCTTGGGCAGTGGAGACGACATTGACCTTTTGCCAATGTCCTTCCAGGCGCGCAAGTCACGCATTCGTCTTTTCTGCTCCCGTAGCAGGTTAGACATCCAGACCAACATGGCTTACACATTCTATCAACTTGATACCACCTAAAGAAACGTAATTACATCACCAAAAAAACAAAGCGTTTCATACCCTAGACCACAAGATGAAACACAGGAAGTGTTTTGGGCTAAAAGACCATTAGGACATCTTGTGCAGCTCCACCAATACAACGCATGTCTTTATGCTTGACAACGCAATCAGACTGACGCGGTCCGTTGCAGTACTCGCAGGAAGGGTGGCATGTGATGCATCTTGAATGGTGGTAAAGAAAAGTCCATGAGGGCATGATGCAACACATGAGCCATTGTAGAGATATAGATGAGGTTCACATGAGCTACACCGTGTTGGCCCTTCTTCACAACTCGAGCACGTCTCGTGACAGCTCAGACATCGCCGCGTCTCCTCTTCTTGGTAGTAAGTGTGAGGACATGATCGTATACACAGCGAAAGGTCCGTCACGTAATACAGATTTTTCGAACACGTTAAGCAACTGTCATGCCCAAGTCCTGTGCATGTCGAACAATCACTGTGGCATCTCAAACAGACACCATCAGCCGCGAAATATCCTTCTCTGGGCATTGTGAAACACAGCTCCTTAAAAAAAAGATCAGTTTTTAAGCTTTTTTGTGCAAAATATTGCAATTTTAATACAAGTTAATGTTATAAAAAATCTCGCTTGGAAAGTTCACTATTGAAACAAACAAAACGTCTTCAATAAATTTTCCTTGAGTTGGGGTGGGGTCTCCGCTTTTCTTCCCACTCTAACAGCCATTGTTGGAACGATATATGTATTATTTTATTACCCTCTCGACCATAAATATTTTTTTCTTCCTAACCTTAGTTATTTTTCAATTTATTCAATGGCTCACCTATTTAATTTGTAATTCGCGCATGAAATACATTGCGTGCTTTCCGGTCCGTAACAGCCTTTTCCGTCGCACTCGCTATGACAATTGTAAACGATTTCACCCGTTTCTTCCAAATTGTTGTTTTCATCGTAGCCAGAGTCCTCTCCTCTCTCCTAAAAATTTTTGAAAACAAAATAGAAAAAATAAAATTAAAAAAAACCTTGAAAAAAGTAGTCTCAGTGACTTTTTCCTCGAATTTTCTAAACGGCTGTAAAGACGGTGGCCTTAAATTGACAGGCTTGGTGTCCGTGCCGTATAATATCAACTGCCAACGATTGAAAACTCCTAAAAAAATTTAATTCAAAGAATAAGCGTTTCAGAGAATTCAATTTAATAAGATAAAGTTATTTTAAAATTTGCTGACACCAATATCCTGAAAAATGAGGGTCATACTAATATCAGAGGATTTTAAAATTAGAGTAGGTACCAATTCTAGACTTGACCTGAAATTTTATGATTGGTTGCCGGAGCAACGAGACACTCATTTTATTGCTGTTTCTGCAAAATCGGTGGTATTAATATTTTGAAATAAATTATTGCACGTTCATCTAAATTTGTATAAATGAGCCCTTAAAATATTGAGCTTTCGCTGGGTTAAAGGTCGTCATTAAAAACGTTTTCCCCTGTTTTATCCTTACGAGGTTGTAATTCACTAGTTTTAATATCGCCGGTCGCCGCACTTAATTTTAGAGAAAATAACGAAATTTCAAACTAGACTAACGAGTTTGTGCAGCCGGGCGAGAAATTTCAGGCCCAAGAGAATATTAATTCTATAAACAGAAGCAAGAATCTTTTAATTAATAATTTCTCGTTATCAAAGAGTTGAAAGAAGGGGGTAGGAGTAAAAACGGTGAGAGGAGGGTGAAGATTACAAAACTAAAGTTTTGACGTTTAAAATTTTGTTTCGCCTCAACTTCATAAAGTTGTGAGTTTTCACGTGGAGGGAGGTTTAACCGTTTTTCAGACACATGGGTCTAAAATGTTTGAACTTTTTTACCACCACAGATTTTATCAAACATCCAGCAGCGAGCATCATTTTCATTTCTCTTCCTTTTGTTTTCTGAGCCTATTTTCTGGAAGAGGGACTCACTAAACTTCTCGGAGTTATGCAGTAAAACCCACAAAGCCTTATAATAAGTCAGCCCGCCACAATTGGTGTCAGGTGTTTCTTAGAGTATTTCACATAAGATCTTTTGTTTTGAGCTTACCATCGAAATCTCTTTCTCGTCTTCCATCGTTGTAGACTGCAAGCTTCCACGTCCCTTTCGGATCTTCACCCCAAAAATGAACCGAGAGAAAGGGCCAATCGTCGAGGGTGTCGACGACGTTATCTTTGGGTCTACTTTTAAGCAAAACACTCGGCGTACCCGAAGGTGACGTAAGAACTATCTTAAGACTACCACGAGGTTTCACCCTCAGCTTTATTTTACACTGGACGTGCTCCAAATATCGCACTTCATTTTCACTCCCTTCGCAACCACTTTCATTCCGGAAAAGAAACAGTTCGCTCTTTTTCGACTTGTCGATCCTCCTACAAATTTGTTTAAAAAAATGATACACAATTTAAAGTTTTACCTGTCCACTGTCATAATGGGCGTTTTACACACATGCTGGGCAGGCACTGTGGTCCACTGTTCTGCCAAGTTGACCATCGCTCCTCCATCCATAAGACCGAAGCCAAATTTATGGCTTACTAAAAAACAATGAAATGCATAAGAAATTATGTTAGTCTCACCTCTCTTTCTTGCTCCATTAGTAGTCCATCCTGTCTCTTTTAAAAGAGGCTTTGGGTTTGCGGATAAAACCAAAATGTGCTGCATATCCCGCCATGTTAGATTCGGGTTCGCTTCCAAAGCCAAAGCGCACATTCCAGCAGCAATCGGCGCAGAAGCCGAAGTTCCTAAAATTTCATCCATATAATATTTTTAGCATTCCTAAAAATTTCGAACCTGTATGTTCTTTTGTGCATAGATGTTCTTTACGTAATTTAGCATCCATGTCGACCGTCGCGACGCTTTTATCTCGTCCGAGAGTTCCTGAACTGTAAGTCGTCGCCATTGTTGAAGAACATTCTTCCAAATACCAAGGCTTAAGACTAATAAAGGTGTTTAATTAATGTCAGATTATGTAATGTTAGCTTACCCTGCTTGAGTAGCGCTTGAATCGATAAAGTATATATACTGTTGGTGTAGCCGTCGCAGTTACACGAATCTTCGTGAATACCGCCGTTTCCGCTTGCCCATACAAATATGGATCCTTTCCACCACGACCCTAAAGGAATGAAAATCTAGTGAGATTTGACGAGACGACTTCTCAAACGGATTTTGACATGTGGAAATACCAATTGCAATAATTTGATCCTCGGTAATGATCCCCTTTTCAATTAAATTGGGAGGTGGAAATACAAAGCCTCGTCGCATGAGTATGACAGGAGTTTAAACTACGCCTCTGCTTCTCAGGTGTTTTAGTGGGAACCAGCGAATCAGATCCTCGTTTTTCCCCAAAGAATTTCAGAGTTTACCTAACGGGATTCAACAAATTAATGCGGTTAAAGGAATATCTTTATCAACAGGATTCTTGATCGGAGCTTTTCGACTTTCCAATATCCGTAAAAGTAATCTTATATTGGGTTTATTTGAAGAAGTCTTCTCTTACATACGATGGGGAAAAGGGGTGGGGGAGAAAATCGGCAAATATTGGTGGTAAAAGAGGGTTAGGCAAATAGTGAGCAAGGGCGATGCAAACAGGGTAGGGGGTTACATTATTGGTCTAGAATGTTTGCTCCCCCACTATACCGTCTACATTTCCATTAATGGGATTTTTTTTCTCTCCTCTCTTGAAGAGTTTTCAAACCGGAATTTCGAACGTATTTGTTTATCGCACCGAGTAAGGTAAATTCCGATACGTTATTTTAATTTATCGACTTTGTTAAAATTTATTTAAAATGTTTGCGTTACCTTTGTGATTCCGGAAACGAAGGCTTTTATGGCCAAAGGGCCAGGACCGTCGACGGTTTTTCCGTCGTCTTCAGGGCCCCAAGAGGCGGAATAAATGTCGACGTGGTCGGGTTGAGGGAGAGAGATCTCGCTTCTACCGCGTCGCCGACTGTACCGTCGAGCATCCTTACACCACCGATGCTGGCGTTAAACGCGACGCCCACGCCGCAGAATCCGTTGTATGCCGAGGCTGCAACTTCTCCCGCGCACCTCGTGCCGTGCTTGTTATCTCCTGTATCTCTCGGAGTAGGATCGTTGTCGTTATCGTTAATATCGCTGCTAGCTTTAGGATCCTGAAACAAAACAAAAAATGGTTAAAATTTCTCTATAAACATTTTTTTTCCCCTTGGACTTTTGAGAAGAAAGATTAGAGGGAAGACTTAAACATAACGCGACCAGGGCGAAAATAAATCTTCTTAAGGGACGGAAAGGAGAGTGATGGCGTTAACGTATTGGTCGTAACCGTGAAATACTAGCCGTCCCGGAACCAATCATTACAGTGATTTGTCGAAAAACGTCGGTTTTTTCCAGGCACTTTTCTTTTTTGCGAAGGAAAAACAGATTAGGAGAGTTTACGGTCAATGGAAAAAAGGACGTTAGTTGATAAAATTTACCTGTTAAATTAAAGGGGAATTTAAAAAAAAATTAGTATAACTTGGTTAAAGCCGTGTCTTCCCGCTTCGTTACTGCCGTAGGACGACAGATATTTCTTTAATTCCGCCCCTACTTTCCTACCCTTTCTTTCTTCTCCCCGAGAAAGGAAACAATTTGGCCGGAACCCGTCGGCTATCAAATTACGCCAGAGACTTCGAGAAAGAGAGAGAGAATAAAAACTACCCTGACTCTTGGGGACACGAACGTCTTTTCTTCAAAAAATGGTCTAGTTTCGTTTCGAATTTATATCCCCAGGAGAATATTGGACTGGAGTAAACACTGGCGATAATTTAACTGTCGCAATGCGCCCTTATTTCGGTTCATATTACGTACTATAAATCCTCTTTTATTAGAAGAATTGAAATTTTTTTCAATTTGAGGTGAAGATGAGAGATTCGAAGAGGTTTAGAGAACTCAAATTGGAAATTGAGGGAGGAAGGCCCCCCGAGGTTTCATGCCGCGGTTTCTGCCCTTCTAGACCCGGCTGGAGATTTATAGCGAATTAGGGTAAGCCTCCGAACGAGGTTCGGCCTGATTAGAAGACGCCAGACGTCTACCCCGATCAATTTTCAACTATAATCCCATGAAAAGATAATAAACAATTTTTTTTAAACTTTTAAACCGAGCTAATGAAGTTATAGAGTAAAATAGGCCCCTCGGCGTTTTCAATGGGCGACTCACTGTCAAAACCTTTTGTCGTAAAGTAGATAAAAGTTGGTAAAGAGAAACTAAATGCATAGAAACACGAATGCTCGAGGGAGAATCTGATGTCGAGGGTTTATTAAACCCAGAGGCCAAGTGATAACGGAATGTACAATACTCGATTTATATCACACGTAATTTAAGGCATAAAAGTTTATTTGAACTTCCCCAAGTGTTATTCGAACCGTTCGCCATAAAAATGACATAAAAATCCCCAAACATCACAAATCACTGATTTATAACAACTTACATAAATATTTAGTTTATATTCATACATATGAAAATGGAAAAACGGAAAAAAATTGAATACATATAGATAAATCCTTATAAAAAACCTTTATGTCCGGTGTGCCAAAGAAAGAATGGGAAAAAAGTGAAAAGTGAATTTTATCTTTCAAAAGGATTTCTCGGTGAGACCCAGTATTGAAAATGAGATGGATAAATCCTATTTTTGTCCCTACGGTTTTTTCCATTTACAAAAGAAAAAAAAAAGCTGGTTTCTTCACGTAAACATTATTAGGGCCAAAAGGTCGGATTTTATAAGAAAAAAAAACTCAAATTCTTTTGGTTGTAAAAGAGGCTTCAAAATTTGACTAAAAATTACAGTGGCGGAGTTCGAGAAACCGTAGTTTTGTAGGAAGTTTTTTTTTCTCCTTTATGTGACGAGATTCTCGATACTTGAACAATTGTTGCCCTTTTCTTCATTTTTGTTGAAGCCAAGTTTTCTCAATTTTACATAATTTTCGCTCAAAAAATTTATGTAGTTTGGACTATTCTTTAGATTTTTCGGCGTAAATAACCGGTTTCTAAAGGGTTTTTTTTTCTCTTGGAAAAATAAGGTTAATAAGAAGTAATTCTGCTGTTATTTTTGTACAATTTTAAATAAAAGCTTTTGGTGATTGAACGAGCCTTTGAATGACGGCAATAATTACTTTAAAGCGAAAGGGTAAAAAAAAGTTCATAAAAGAAAAGAAAAAGACTAAAGGGGTGGGGAAAGAATCTCGCTTTAGAACGATTATTTCCTTCGAGTTTCTTTCCCCTCCCCTTTTTAACCATAAGATTCAATGAGACTCGTTAAATTCAATGATATCAGTTGGATTTCCTCCAGGCTATTCCGGGTAGACTCCTTTTTTTCCCCTTTGTAAACAAGATTTTGAAGCAGAATTTTACGTACGAAAAAGTCGGTTTCCCAGAACTTATATCAGATACATGATTATCTAGATGCTTTTTCGCAAGAGTTTTGAATTTATGGGCGTACTTCTTCCATGCTTTTTTGACAGATACACCCGGGTTTTCTACGATCGGATAGGAGAAGGCGGTTTTTCTCAGCGTAGGGGGAGTTTAAAGGAAAGTCTGACAGATGTTAACACTTTTGCGCCAAGGCTCCCAACCAAAGTCCTCACCCCAACCCCGAAAAAGGGGTTAACCTCGTTTGTTGATACGTGACTCTTCGCCTCCCTTTATCGGAAAATAAGATCAGTCCGAGAAGAAAAGCTTTCCCACCTCCTTCCCGAGTAAAGATTTACTCTCGAAATATACTCTCGTCGTCTTTTGTCCACAAACAACTTAAAATTAACATACTTTGGATAAAAACATTTTTCTTACAAGTCGACCAACTTCTTGGGTGACACTTTTAACTGCTGTTTCCTGAACAATCAAACTAGATCATGTGGAAGGCAAACCTACGAATGTATCAATAAAACCTTTTTCGGGCGACTGACGATTCCACTGGCAAATCCCCAATTCATTGCCTTGATAGAAATTCTTTTCGATGAGATAAGGATTTGTCTCTGCGTTGTCTAAAGGCGAACAGATTGGAAAAACAAGCGGAATTCCCTCTTCTCCTCTAGCATCTCCTGAAAGCTCTTTGATTTAAAAATAAGACCCGATAATTGAGTGTCTAGTTTTGTCTCAGAAAGTAAATGGGATGAAAAAGCGTTCGACCGTGTCGGATTCTGCCCGCTCTTCCGTTAAATCGCATCCCTTCCCCACCTCAATACACGGGAAAGCTCAAATGGTAAAGGATTTCAAAAAGCAGGTAGTTTTGTCCTAACGGAGAGGCTTTTACCCTCTTGCGCACTTTTCCAAATTTTACAAAGGAAACCGATGGCCCCAAAAAGCCCGTTTTAGGCAGAAAGACCGAGAAAAACGCCCGAAAAAGATCATGGATCTAAAACTCACAGTGGGTATGAAAATAATTCTTTTTTTGAGGGATTTAAGAATTTAATGTTTGCTAATGAAAACGTTTTAAAAACAAATCCTGCATTTAATCCCCACCACCTCTAAATGCTAATCCGATTTGACGGGTACCCGCAAAGGATAGTGAGCCCACGCAGTTGAACTGAGCGACCGCAGTGAATAAATAACTCCGTTTGGGATTACTCATTCCCGATCCCTTCACAACAATACAAATAGGGCGGGTCGGGAATCATAAATTATACACGTGGGATATTCTTGTCTGCACGTGCAAGTTTGATAGTCCCTTTGATTGGTTCGCGAGGCAAAATCTGCGGCCGGGTTCAATTAACATTGCCTCGAAAATCTTAAAAGCATCGAAACGTTTATCTTGATTTAATCACCATTAAACTCTGTTATCGTATTATAATTTTCGTGAATAATATAAAGAAAATATTCATAATGTCTAATACATTATCTCAAAAATTTATGTCATCCCATCAACCATTTTTCATCGTATCTAATGGAGTTTTGATTTATTTATAAAAGCGATATTTTTAAATACAAAAAATTTTTTTCTTCCTTTTTGTTTTATCAAGAGAATTCATTTTTTATTCTTGTTATTTTAAAGAGAAAAAGAAGGGCTGTATAATGACTTTTGAAATTGCCCCGATCTGTTCAGAGGAACGATCTAGAGGTAGAAAAAGAAAAGGGGGGGGGGGGAATGGTTTCTGAAAATGTCTTTTAAAAAAATGGCGTCTGAAGGTAAGATATACCGTCTTATAGTACAGGAAGTTGGCTAAGTTGGAAACCGAACCGGAAAAACGAAGCTTTTATACAAAAGTGTCACGTCCTCAAAGCCTACCAGCTATAAAATAAAGAGATATCGAGAAAAAAGAAGTTTTTAACGATTTGAATATTTCTATTCGTAATTTAGGTGTCACATTTCCAAAGTAAAATTCAAATCCAAAAATGTCAAAATGCCAAAAATGTTTAAAACTGTCAAAATTACAAGATTTGTCCTGGTAAAATAGTATAGTTTCAGGGAATCTTAATTTTCCCTCCCGTATCAGACTCACCCAAGTCATACGACTCGAGCCTCGAGTCGTATACGTGAACGACTCACTTCCCGACTCCGAGTAAGGTTATATTTTACGAAGGTTGTTTTGTTATCTCGTTTAGTTTCGGGTTTGGAACTAGTTTCTCAACAGATTGGCTAAAATCAAAGAAGGAAATTGATTCCGTACTTTTGGAAGGATTTTGAAAGTTAAAATTAACTATCAAGGAACTTAATACCCACGCTAAGTGAAAATTGGCGGGAACGTTTAAGGGATAGGTTATTTCTATGTGCTGTTATAGTTAATCAGAAAAACCATGTTTCGATTCATGAATTTGCTCTAGTGAGAACATTGTGAAGTCGAAACGACTCCCTGAATTTGGGTTATAAAGCCTCTACAAGAGAAACTCTCTTTGTAATGAAAACAATTTCACTCAGCTGATTCTTTACTCTAAATATTTCCTACCCAACCCTTCTCTGATATTATAAGAGCGATGGTTTTGTGGTCCAGAAGGAAAAAGAAATCCTTTGTACTTGTTCTTAAATCCGCCAATAAAAAGCTGTCAATTTTTTCCTCGTTACCTCTTATAAATTCGGTGGAATGAAAAAGACAGTAATTACTTTAAGCTTGTCGGTGACACAGCGACATTTCAAAAGGAAAGCCAAGTGGGCCCCTCCGTTCCTCGACACGCAACAATAACTCGGCTAATTACATCTTGGAAGAGAAGTCTTCAAGAGAGAAAACCAAGTAGATATTTAATAGGGTAATCGTATGCAGAGAGAACACGGAGTTTACATTCGTCCCAGTAAACTCGAGACTGTTATAAGAAGCAATTTGCAATTATTTCCATACGCGCTTAACGTTTCCTATCAAGAAATTAACGTCGAGCATGTTTAATTACTAAAAGATGCCCCCTTTTAATTTGGTTTACCTCTTTAATTTGTCTCAAAGAATTTTGATTTTGACATCAAATGGAAAAATTGGAATAAAAAATTAGTTTTTGGAGCTTGCTCTTCTCCCACTCTCTGATTTTAACCTTTTGGATGACCGCCACCGCTCACGATTGATATAAAACGTGAAATCGATTAGATTTTCAGCCATGTATTAAAATTTGTATCAGTTGTGCAATCTAGAGATACCCAAGTCCCGTTCAGACCGATCCGACAAAAACAGCTAAAAAGTTGGAATTCTGAGGGGAGTACAAAGGAGTCGGTCAACTCTGTTGTTTGTCGACAAAATAAAATCCCGAAAGAGATTAAAAAAAAGGGAAAAAATTGGATGAACCTCGAGCGCACAAAGCTTCTGTCACGAGGAGCAATCGGTCTTTTGTGCATGAGTCAAAGGGATTGCGAGCCCTCATCCACATTATTGGTCCCCCCCACCAAGGCCCGGACTAATTATTGGTCTCCTTCAATCGCCTCTAGATCTACGGTCATCCTAATTGGTGGTATTCTCTCTAAAAGTGGCTATGAAAAATATTTGATGTCCATTTTTTTAATGAGAGAGCATCCTATTGAATTATATATTCAAAGGAGAAAAAACTAATTAGAAATATTTGAGAGTTCATCCTTTTTGAAGGTTCTTTATCCGTCAAAAGCAATAAAAAAGAAGTTAATAACACGTTTATTGATCTCTCTTTTTAAAAGGTTGGAATTCTGAGGGGAGTACAAAGGAGTCGGTCAACTCTGATCTGAGTGTAAGAGAGGGCAGAGAGACATCTCTTTTTCCCTCCCTCCCTGGTCCGAAAGAAGCCCTTTTTTGTACCTGTTGATTTCCAATCAGATCTTGTTTCCGAAATCGAATGTCAACGACAGTCGCGGAAAACGAGGAAAGTGAATTCAATATTCAATTCATCTCAGTTTCAAACTCTCATGAATCCTCAAATATCGACAACACAAAGATCCTTTTCGTTTATTTCATTTTTACTCACCTTGAAGTAGCCATTATGAACATTTTGGGTTCATTGGTATTCGATAAAAGTATTGAGATGACATTTTACTGTATAGTTTTTTGAAGACCTCGAGGGAGAATTCTAAGGGCGGGTAACCCAGGTAGGGCTTGACTAAGCACTCCCAACGGTACACTGAATCAGTAGCTAACATAGACCCCCGCTGTATTAATTACACAGACCTTTAACAAAGAATAATGCCTCTCGGCTTCACTTAATTGTTATATACTCTCAACCCCTAAAGGGCCCCTTTTCAATTAATACGTCGATATAAGTCGATATTGAAGGCCCCCTTTGAGGATTTTTCGAGTTGGAAAAGTGAGGAATAAACTGACAGACATAATTCCGCTGTCAATCGCCTTAAAGAGAGGGGAAAAAAGGTGACAAAAATTGTCATTTTGAGTTATTCGCGACGTTGACGTGTCAAAACTTGCTAAAAATAAAAAAATGAGAGCAACGTTTTTGTTTAGAATGGTGAAAATTAATTTGTTAAAACGCTTATAATCGAAAAGCGGTTTTGTGGAAAAACAATTAGAGGGAGAGATCGTGATTAAGTTAGGTCGCAAGAAGAAAGTAATGGAAGGATCCTGGAACTATCCATTAGTAGGTTTAGGGAGGTAATTAGAGATGTGTTTGCTTTCAAAGAGGGCTGATTAATCAGACTTCTTGAGTAATCAAGAGGAAGCTAATACATCACCTGCCTAGAAGTCCCATTCCGAAGTCCTTTTTCCAGATAAACCATTTTATAAAAGCTTGTTTTTTTATTTTCTCCCTTCTGGTTTATATAGGGCGAAAAAACCATTTAAAAAAAGTCTGTTTTTTATACTATCAACCTTTAAGGGACGATAAATTTGCTGAATTGCTTCACGGTAAGGACGACCCATTAAAAATTAGGTTCCTCTCGTAAAAATCACTGTAATAATAACCCCTGTGAAACCATTTTCGCTATATCTCTTTCGGCCATTTGACCCAAAACCGACGTTTTATGGCCATTTTGACCAAGTAAATTTACCGATAGATTCTTTTAAAGAGGGTTCCTTTATTATTGAGGTCGTTTGTTTTTTTAAGTATCCATCTGATTTGTGCCAAGCCTATTAAACACCTACTTTTGGTTATCACTCCACCAAGTGGATTCTATTATGTAAAAAACCGTAGAAAATGTCCCGAAAGCCTGAAAAAAGATTTTGTGGGGGAAAAGCGCCCAAAAACCCGCTAAAAAAGAGTTTTTCGAACAACAACCTGGAATATACCACAAAATCAGTAAAAAATGGGTTCCATAAAACAGAGAAACGCCTGGAATTCAAGGATTTTTTTCTGTGGAAAGTTTATAATATGCTATTGATGGGTTGGCTGAGTTCAAAAATATTTGTGCTCTTTGGGTAAAGTTGGCATCTACTGTGTTGAGGCAAAAAAGGCGAAAGCCTCCTTTTTATACGAACGGAGTTCAATAAAATAAAACTTTTGATCTAAAAGTTAAGCATTGGTTGAAAGGGATTTTTTAATTATAATATGAGAGAAAAAAATATCTGACAAAGGTAAATTTACAACCGATTAGAATGATTTATGACCTGTCACGAGTTTCTGATCGTAAAAAAATTAATTCACACTGGTCTAAAATAAAAGAGTGGAATGAGGTCGCATGTATAACGGTTATTACTGCGGATCTCCTCTTCCTCCTGCCCGTTTAAACCCTAACAATGGCCTTTTCCTCCCTTCCCCACTTTATCCGTACGAAACCTGACCGGTACAGATAGCATCCGGAGAGTTACAGCTTGAAGATAGAGGTGGGAAACTCGAGTTTATGAGGGTACTGTTAACTGACTGGTGTATTACCTGGATAATGGCGTCTAATGACGTCAATACTAAATACATACTAAACCAACAAGTCGTTTATAATAAAAGAACCATTTTATCCACGTTGAATCTTTTTTGTCAAGGGCTCTATCTTTTTTTAAAGAAAAGTAAGAAGGGAAAAAAATATTGTTGTCCTTCGGTTTGTTTGTTCGCTCTACGCTTTTTAAATGGGATGAGTCGTCCTGAAGAAACCGAGATCAATTAAAACAACAAAGAAGGCAAACATAACCCTCCTACCCACCAGAGTTGTGTAAATATTTGAGTCTAGGAACTGAAGGTTCTTGGCAATATCTTTCATCCATGGCCGCCTCGAGTCAGCCTTTGGTCTTTTCCTCGTCCCCTTCTACCACTTTTCGATATTGAGGGCATCGCAGAATTATTTACCCTCTATATAAATCAACCCTCTTATCGACTCGCGAGCAACCACAGTGGAAACCGCCAAACCCTTAATATTCTTTCATTTTTTTAACAGTCATCTTCAACTTATTGTTTCCTCAAGTGTGCATAAAGCAAAAATCTAGTTAAAATTACAAAAATATTTAGACATTGTTGTAATTTACACTAGACAAACAGAGGTATTTTAAGTGCTCATGTATTCAATTGGTAAACATCCGAGGGTGTTTATGTTGCATTTCCTGCCAGGTAGGAATGGAGTCTTAATTAAAACAATGATCTGAATAATCCATGAGGAAGAGAGCTTTTGAGAACTACGAGCATTCAAGACTTGTGAATAATCGCAAGATGTTGTCATGACTCATAATACATTTCCTTTTGCCCCTCCCTTCCCACCCAGCCACTGCTTCCATAATAACAAACACGGTAAACTCAAGGAATACGTAATGTGAGTTTATTTAAATTCCAAAACAGTTTAATTGTCGGGTTTTCCAACTTTGTGGTTCATCAAGGGACATTTTCTCTTCAATTTATAAATTTTTTTAACATTTTCATATTTTTCCCACCGTTCATTATAAAGTTAAAGAATATGAAATATTAAGCTTGATTTTACTTATTCTTAAAAGGCGAATCCCCTATTTTTCGCTGTTTCGAAGGAAACCTCAAATAACCAAAGAAAGGAGCAATCTCGCTCATGCGTTGGAATCGAACCCACAACCTTTGTACCCAGGAAGGAATTTAGAAAGGGTAAAGGAAAATAAGGAACAAAATTAATCTCCATTGTAGAGTTGTCACTCTTTCCGAAGTGGAAAAAAAAAAAAAAAAAAATGGAAGTATTAACAAAACTGTTCTGAAACCGGGCTTATCGGTTTACCCGTCAGTATAGAGTGAATTTGATCCCCTTCGGGGCGAAATAAATTACTCGCCAAAGCTAGTCAAGTTAAAAAAAAAAAAAAACAATCAACGATACCAACTATTGCAAGGGATTGAAAAATGTTATTAACAAAATCTTCTTTCTATTTTGCTTTAATTTCATCGTGTTCATACCTATTCCGCAAACCGAAAAAGTATGTTTTTAATATCAAAAAACCAATAATGGAGGAAAAAAGAATGTGATAACCGTATCTTACTACGCGTTTCGGCTTAAAAAGCATTCAGCATCTCTATCATAATTTTTTTGAAAATCTTTCCTCTTTACCTAAATTTATTATTTTTTAAAATCACGTTTAGGTTTAGGAGGCCCTAAAGCCAATCCCAGAAAATAAAATATGCCCCAGAAAAAGAGGATTTTTTTAAAACACTTTATAACTACTATAAATAAACTTGAGATATAAAGATCATATTTAAAGTCACGAAGGAAACATGAGGATTTTAATAATTTAAGTTTTAATGATATTAAATGTTCGTGCTTGATTAGATTATTACACAAATAAAATGGTGGGTATAATAATTTATTTTTTGTTTTTATGGTCGTTTTAGTATTAGTGAGGGCGGTGTAAGAATCCCATGAAAAGTACAAGACCATAAAGAAAGCCGGATTACACCGTCTTATGTAAATCAGTCTTGCACTTAATGGGACTTTAGCCTCACCCCCTTCTCCACCTTTTGCGGGACGGGCAAACTTCGTACTCAAGAGTGGTTTCGGGCTTCCTTAAAGTGGGGACCCGCGAACTTATCAGCCTCTCACGTACAACTGTTCCTCAACAATTATTTCCAACGGAGAGCAACTCGTTGAGACGTAAACAATATTAAAACACGAGTTGTGTTGATTTATCTCTATGATGGTGTTTTCTGTCCTGCTTGTTAAAATTTATTTTATTCTTGATAAAAAAATATAAAAATTAAATTCCTTTTAGAATTTCATTGACAGTATAATAGAAATTGATCAATTTTCAAGGGTTAAAGAAAAGTGAAATGCTAAGTCATTGCAGTGGGGTCATGAAGGTTTAGTCGACCTTGACCCATTTCAAGTAGGTTTGTCAAGGAAAGGAAGGCTGGGTTTTGCCCTATTGGTGGACGTTCTCCCAATTAAATTCTTTCACCATCATCATCC
>JACGAQ010002192.1:0-44689 GCA_014119065.1 Orius insidiosus | reverse complement strand
GGCGGTTAAGTTTTTGTCCTTTACTTAACGGGCCGGTTAACTTTTTAACGGGCGGTTAAGTTTTTGCCCTTTACTTAACGGGCCGGTTAAATATATTAACGGGCGGTTAAATTTTTGCCCTTTACTTACGGGCCGGTTAAATACAGGGTGTCGGAAACAATTGGCAAGTCTGGGAGCGTTAAAAAGTGGTTTTACGAAAAAATTTAAAAGTAAACCCCCCTTATTTAAATCAAAGAATTTGATGGTGTAGTTTAAAATCCGCCTGGATATACAGGGTGTCCCAGACACAACCTAACTTCGTTATTTCAATGAGAACCCCTATTTTTATTTCAGATTCGTAATGTAACAAAGGGACAGGAGTTAGGATAGGCAAATCGGCTTAGCACGTCTCTGGGAGTAGCATTTTTGATAAGACACCCCAGTATCCACTTTAAGAGAGAAACGGGGGTAAAGGTATCTTTAACCCTATGGTTTCATATGTACAATATCGGAGGGTAGTCCTCCCAAAAAAAGAAGGAGGGGGAAGAGTTAAACCAGGAGATTAAGACTAAGACTCGGGCCATTCTGACCCTGCATCTTGGAGTGACTGGACGTGAAGCCCGAATATTAATTAAGGTAAAATTAAAGAATATTCCGAAACCATTTGTCCATATATCCATAATAGCTAAGGTTAGGATAAATAATTAGTGTGTATTTTAATATAATATAAGCAATAAATGGTATTTAGACTGTAGAGTATTATTATTCATTTTACGCCCCTAATTAAGTAACGAAAGAGGAAATAACATCATCCTCCGGGGAAAAATAGAAGTTATAAATAAACCCCCCGTTACAAGTGGTGGAGGCGCCGTTTCTTCGAACTTTTGTCTCGAAGTGATCCGCGCTCTGAGGTCCCTAAATAGTGTTTTGTTTAATAATTTTTCTTAAGGGGATTTCAAGGTTTTTGGGTGTTTTGTTTTTGGATTTAGGTACTAGTAGTGCATGGTTTAGTTTTAAGGTTTGTTGCATGTTTTATTTTAAGGGGATTTCTCCTGGTTTGGCATTTGACATTTTTTTTTTTTTTGATAAGTTTTTTTTTGGGTTTCATTTGGGTGTTTAGAAAAAGTGCCTTGCGGATATTCCGATTTTCGGTTTTCCGTTCGCTGACCGTTGAGGGGAGGTTCTTATTTTGAGCCTCCGGCGTAGCACGAATTTCTTTTCAATATTTTTTTTTTTTTTTTTTGTTTTTGTTTTTTCTTTTTAGTTGGTTTGGGTGCTTTGGAGAAATAAGTGCCTTGCGGGTATTCCGATTTTCGGTTTTCCGTTCGCTGACCGTTGAGGGGAGGTTCTTATTTTGAGCCTCCGGCGTAGCACGAATTTCTTTTTGGTATTTTTCTTTTTTTTTTTTTGTTTCTGTTTCGCGTTACCCGTGCCTTGCGGATATTCCGTGATCTGCGGTTTTCCGTTCGCTAACCAGTTTGGGGAGACCCTTATTTAGAGTCTCCGGCGTAGCGCGGGTGTCGTGGACAATTGTAGTTTGCTGGGGGATTTTAATTACTGAGGAAATTTATTTTGGGGATTTGGGGTGAGAACATAATACATTTCAGCTGGGGTTTTAATGAGTTTACGGGGTTTTAATTTTATCATTTTCTTTTAATATCTTTTATTTTAGTAGTATCATTTTCTTTCATGTCTGGTGATCCGAAGAAGACTGGTTTCAGTTCGGCTGACATAACATTTTCGGGTATATCAGAGCGGATAAATTCGGGGAAAACCTCTTGGGTGTATAGTTTGTCGAGGGAACGGTTGCTTGGAGTTTGTATTCAGCTTAAATTAATAAAGTCGCCTACCGCTAAGGTCGACGATTGTCGAAATTGTTGGCGAAATTTATTAAACATCGGGGGCTTTCATTCGCAGTTCCGTCAGTTTCTGGGGTTAGTTCGGCGGGCTCGGTGTTGCCGGTGGTAGGTGATACGGTAGAACATATTCGGTCAGGGGAGGCGGCTGTTGTTGAGCAGGGAGTAGATTTCGTACCACTAAACTCCGGGTCAGAGTTTGCGGACTCCGAGGAGGATTGTTTAGTTCCGGTTAAAGTAGAGCAAAATCAAGAGGAGGGCGCGTCATTTGACTGGGAATATTGCAAGACGGCGCAGGGGCGCGTTCGTCCACGCCATATACGAAAGTTTCGGAGGATTTAGAAGGGGACACCACTCAGTTTACTTTAGAAAAATCAGTATCCACACTAGAAAACACGATAACTACTTTGTTGGAGACACAAGAAAAAACGAATTCCGGTTTGACGGCTTTCATTGCCTCGCAAACTGAAAAAAATTTGCAGTTACGTTCATTAATAGACTCGTACTCGGAAATTGAAACACCGGTATCAGATCAGGACCGATCGTTAAATCCTTTTATCGGGTTAGGTGAAAATTTAGGAGGAGGTAACAATAACTATCTAGAAAACCACAGACTAGTAACCCGTTCGCGAACACAGGGGAGAATTCGTTGTCTGTTCCCGGAAATACGTCTGTTTTACCAGTTCAAAATCACGTAGTACAAGAAAGGGGGGAAGAAATAGCAGAGATGGCAGAGGGCCCGAGAAGAATTCCGAAATACATCATGCCGACTTATCGGGGGACGGAAGATGAAAATATAGAAACCTTTTTTACGAAGTACGAAAACCTAGCCAGGATAAATAATTGGACGGTCGCGGATAAAATAGATCACTTCCCTTTTAGTTTAGCGGGATTAGCGGAACAAGAATGGGAGGCAGGAATATGGGACGGTTTCACTTGGGAGGAAATTAAGCAAAGATTCTTAAGATCATTTGGAAATCCTAACAAAGGGATGGTGTTAGAAGCAAAAATCCAGGGGGCACAACAACGATCTGATGAGGGTCCGGTTACATATATGAGGAGAATTAGGCATTGGTGCCGGCAGTTGGACCCACAAATGCCGGATATTAAGATCATTACAAACGTCATAAGGGGTTTGAGGGAAGATGTGCTACCCCTGATCGAGGCGAGCAAAATAGCTACCGTGGTCGATCTGGAAACGAGGCTGCTGGATTTTGAGGCGGTAGAAGGGGTAGCGAAGGAAAGATTGAGGCAGAAACAACAAATTAGGGAAGATATAGAAGAAATAATATCCGCTAAATTGGCCGGGACAAAACTGAACACTTGCTCCATTGATGCGGATTTGAGTAAAGAAAAGGGGTATAGGAGAAATGAAGAAAGGGGTAGAGATATTAGGGATTACTCACGGGGAAGGTCCGAATATAGAAACACTGGGGGCAGGAAAGACAGTTCAGAGAGGAGCCGTTATTATTCCCGAAGTCCGTCCACAGACAGGTATAGGCGGGATTCTGGAGACCGAGAGAGGGATTATGGGGGAGATAAACGAGGGGATTCATATAGAAGGGGTAATTCGCGGGATAATAGACGGGATAATTCGCGTGGTTACAGACGTGAAGATTCGCGAGAAAGGTGGGAATCGGAAAGAAGGGATAATTATAATTCGCGAAATGGGGGATACCACCGTTGGGGGTCAGATGGTAACGGAGTCGCCAGACAGAAAGAGTATGGTGGAAATAGTTCAATGGGGGGAGGAAAAACCCAAAAATTAGAATGGGAGCCGAAATCAATATTGAAAGAAGGGGTTAGGTTTCAAGATGAAAGGGTTTATGGGGGAGATGGAATTCGTTGTTTTCATTGTATGGAAAGAGGACACATTTTGCGGGTATGTCCGCAGCTAGCAGGGCAGGCTCGCTGTTTTCAATGTGGGGAAACAGGACACTTTAGTAAATTCTGTAACAATCCAAAAACTAAAGAATAAACGTCGTGTGGATTTTCAAATTTGCATGGCGTCCATGAAATACATCCATCTTTGTCTGTAGATTTACTGATAAATAATTCTGTAATAAGTTGTTTATTCGACACGGGTAGTAATATTTCAACAATTAATGCAAATTTGGTTGAAAACAGCGGATATAACATACGACAATACGGGGGGACAGCTAAGTCGGCGAATCAAACTTTGTTAGAAATAATAGGTAATACAGTAGTTAGCATACGATTAGGAAGTAAGTCGTTAGTTATACGTTATTTGTGGTTAAACAACTCAATCACCCGGTAATATTAGAAACTGACTTTTTCCATAAATATGGAGTAAGGGTGGATTTTGGGGAAAGAAAAATGTAAATTTGTTAGATATATTGTCACACGCTTCCACACCCTTGGGGAAGTCGATTCATATAGAGGATAAAATGGCAGGAGTAAGAGTAAATAGCATAAAATTGTTCAATTATGGGGTTACTACGCAAAGACTGTTGAGTGGGACCGTGTTAGGAGAAGTTAAAAGGGACATAATAGAGACAAAAAAAATAGGCATGTGTTAGAAATAAAGTCAATGGCCTACAAAAAACGTACCCGACCCCCGGGGTACCACCAGATGTGAAGTATCGGAGACTTTTGACGTGGGTCCGGATGAAAAAACACTTGTCGCGGGGACCCAGAAAACTCGGGAAACAATAAACCTATCTTGGTGGACAGAAGGGGCGTTAAGATAGACATAAATCCATCACTTTCTGTTGCGGAGTACTTAAAATTTATAATTTAGTTAAAAATAGCCAATAGTTCCCAGAGTTCACCTTGGAGTCATGTAATAATTGATTTTTTAGGACCTTTAAACCACTCGAGTGGTTCATATTCATACATAATATAGGTACTTGCACCACCACGCGATTCGCGATAGCCAAGGCTACCAAGCGTGCGGATTCTGGAGCCGCCACGCTATTTTTGGACGAGATAATCTGCCGTTTTGGGTGTCCCAATATTAAGTAGTGATAGGGGTACCCATTTTATTGAAAAAAAAAAAAAAAAAAAAAAAAAAAAAAAAAAAAAAAAAAAAAAAAAAAAAAAAAAAAAACTTTTAGAGAATATGTAAAATCGCTAAAATCGCTAAAATTTTAGCCCCTTTTATCTCATGCATGGGTTCGAACCTAGAATGCCGATAGATTTGGCATTTTTACCCACCTCAGTTAACTCGGATGTGTTGACGAATATATCCAAGTTACAAGAGGTTCGTACCCAAATACCACAAATTCTGCAAAAGGCGCAGGCACGCCAAAAGAAGTACTATGATAAACATAAATCCGTGGAATATAACGACGGGGATTTGGTATTGATACGTCAATTTTCGCAAATTTCAGACAAACCGGCAAAATTAGACGACAAATATATTGGGCCATATATGGTACTTAAAAGGGCGGGGCCTGTTACATACGAAATCAGGATGTTAAAAAATGGAAGGTGGACAGACGAAATAGTGAATATTAGGAGAATGAAATTGTATAATTCACGTTAATTCGCGATGCCGGACTCGCGATACTTTGATGTTCACCTTAGAAATATTTCTTTTCCAAAATGGCGGGGTGGAGTAGGATCTAATGTTAGGTAGGAGTTTTCAAATAGGGAAAATGTTGTTGAGAAAATGAGAGGCCTCTGTTTGAAAAAGTGAGTGAAGTGTAAAAGGAAGTATGAAGTTTAGGTTAAGGTTAGCGCACGTACGAGGGAAGGCGGATAACGACTTTTGACCGTCCTTTTGAGAGGGTGTCGGATGGAATGGTACGACTAGATCGGCACTGAGCGGGTAATCAGCGGATAAAGGAGTTGAAGTCTTCTCGCGCTGGAGATTGAGAGCGTATTTTTGAGAGGTTTTGAGATTTTGAGTATTTTTGAGAGGTTTTGAGATTTTGAGTATTTTTGAGAGGTTTTGAGATTTTTGAGTATTTTTGAGAGGTTTTGAGATTTTTTTTTGAGAGGTAAGGATTATTTGGTTTATTATGGTTATGAGTATTTGAGGGCGTTCTATTTTAAAGCGTTAACTTGAGGGCTTTATTAGGCGTCATGTGGGAAAATTCGCGGGCAACAATGGTTGTTGTTAACCTGAGAACAACAATGGTTGTTGTTAATTGGAGGAGAAAACTGGAAGGGATGTTGCTAGTTTGAGAGCAAAAAAGGATTGGATGTTGTTAATTTGAGAACAACAATGGTTTTGTGTATGTATCCTATTATCTGAGAATAGGTACCCATTATCTGAGAATGGGTTATCGTACCCAGCGAGTTTCGAAATTACTCGAGGCGCCCTATACGTATCCGCGTGCGTAGGCGATAAGTGAGAACTACATCGTGGTCCCGGGACCACAGTATAAATGAGAAATTTGGAGTGAATGGGATTTGATTAACTTTCCTTGGAAAATAAATGAATAAATAGACAGTCATGCTGAAGTGGAAATTTCTTTAAGAGTTGTTTAGCTGCATAGGATAATTGGGTAGTAGTTAAGATAAGGGGTTCCGTCGTTTGATAATGTTAAGAAAAAAAAAAGAGAGGATATAGTTTGTGCTTACGAAGTGATATGTGGGGATATTTTGGAAAGTGCATGGTTGCATAGATGAGAGTGTTTTAGAAGGTATGTTTTTGGAAGTGCGTGGCATCGATAAGCTTTTCGAAGAATATGGAAGGGTCAACAAAAAAAGTGAAGAGGTTGAATGTAGGAAACCATAAATTGAGTGATAGATGATGGGTTTGAAAACAAAAAAAAAAGGGGTAGAGGTTGAAAGTGGGAAATACAAAAAAAACATAGCAATAAGTTTAGTTCATAGGACGGAACTCCGTAGATATAATGATTAAAAAAAAAAAAAAAAAAAAAAAAAAAAAAAAAAAAAAAAATTTGAGAATTTAAGAATTTGTGAATTTTTGGATTTTTGGGAATTTGAAGATTTGGATTGTTTTAAGTATTAGAATTTTAGGAATGAGTTTAGAATTTTATTATACGCAATAACAAAAGGGACACTTTGGGATTAATCGGGAGTAGGAATTTGAAAACAAAAGAAGGATAAAATGGACAAATGGTTTACGAAGTAAATGAGATAGAGTAAAGCAATTTTGAGACTTCAACATGGAAAAATTCAGAAAGGAGGGCAATCCAAACTCCAGGATGCAATCAGGATGGTCCGAAGGGTATGTACAAAAAAAAAAAAAAAAAAAAAAAAAAAAAAAAAAAAAAAAAAAAAAAAAAAAAAAATAGGAATAAGATATAAACAAGAAAATGTCTATAATGTAGTTTATTTTAGAAATTTTGGCAAGATGGTAAATGTTAATGAAGGAGAGGAACAGCATGACGGAGAGGTTTTCCGGGGATTCAACGGTCGAATGGGCCCGAATCACCCCAAACCAGTTGGATACGACGGGAAGACGAGATAACAATACACTGTGCAGCTTTCCCAGGGCCAACGGTCGCGCCGTGATCGGCGATCGAACTTCGTTCAAGACCTTCATTAAAGACTTTAATTTACCTTTTTTTTAATTTTGTTGTAGCTAAGTTCTTTTATAATTTCGTTTAGTTAATTTAATGTCATTTAGAATGGTATATACCCCCGTAAAGTAAGGTGAATTGTAATTTGGAATGTAATTTGTAATTGGTAGTTCTGAGCGAGTTTTGGGACTTTTGAAATCTTTGAAAGAATTTTTGAAAGAATTTTTTTTTGGAAGTAAGGTGAAATTTGGAATTTGTAATTTGTAATTTGTAATTTGTAGTTCTGGGTGAGTCTTGGGGCTGTTTGAAAGCTTTTTTTTTGTGTATGTACACTTTAATACTTTGTAGTTTTAAGTGCTTATTTTGTATGTACACTTTAATACTTTGTAGTTTTAAGTGCTTATTTTTGTATGTAACTTTGATACTTTGTAGTTTAAGTGCTTATTTTTTTTAGTAGATTTTTTTTGTAGATGTTAGTTGGTTTAGTTAATCTTTTGGTACAATTTTTATTATGTATTTTTTTTTACGCAAGAATAATTTGTCTATTCAAGATACTGTATTATCTTTTTTTTGCATGTAACCTTTAATAATTTGTAGTTTGAGTGCTTATTTTTTTATAGGTTTTTTTTTGTAGATGTTAGTTGGTTAAGTTAATCTTTTGATACAATTTTTGTTATGTATTTTTTTTTTAGCATGAGTAATTTTGTATTTTCAAGATACTGTGTTATCTTTTTGGGTTGGATTTGTGTTGCCAATGTTATTTTTTTTTAGGTTGTCTTCTTGATGGTACTTGGGGATATTAGGACTGTGGTTTCGGAACTGGTTCAAAATAACGAGTTTAAATTTTTTTTTGTTGTACAAGTGGGCATTTTTAAGAGTCACGGCCTTACCCCTGACACCGAGGACGGTGTCTAACTGGAGCGGGGGAAGGATGTAACAAAGGGACAGGAGTTAGGATAGGCAAATCGGCTTAGCACGTCTCTGGGAGTAGCATTTTTGATAAGACACCCCAGTATCCACTTAAGAGAGAAACGGGGGTAAAGGTATCTTTAACCCTATGGTTTCATATGTACAATATCGGAGGGGGTAGTCCTCCCAAAAAAAGAAGGAGGGGAGAAGAGTTAAACCAGGGACATTAAGACTAAGACTCGGGGCCATTCTGACCCTGCATCTTGGAGTGACTGGACGTGAAGCCCGAATATTAATTAAGGTAAAATTAAAGAATATTCCGAAACCATTTGTCCATATATCCATAATAGCTAAGGTTAGGATAAATAATTAGTGTGTATTTTAATATAATATAAGCAATAAATGGTATTTAGACTGTAGAGTATTATTATTCATTTTACGCCCCTAATTAAGTAACGAAAGAGGAAATAACATCATCCTCCGGGGAAAATAGAAGTTATAAAATAAACCCCCCGTTACAGTAATCTACGCAAATTTCAAGTAGATTTGAGTATCATATGACGATTTTGGACAACTTTTAAAAAATGTCAAAATTTAGCGTTTTTTTGCGCTAAAATCCGTTAAAATTGACCTAGGAGACTCGTTTTTTTTTAATTCCACTTATTTTTCCCGAAGAATCCAACTGTCTCAAATTTGAGCATCTTCGCATTCTGCATCACGAGATTTCGTCGCTAATGGCCTTTTTCAAGTTTAACTCCGTTACGAAATAACGAAGTTAGGTTGTGTCTGGGACACCCTGTATATCCAGGCGGATTTTAAACTACACCATCAAATTCTTTGATTTAAATTAAGGGGGGTTTACATTTAACTTTTTTTCGTAAAACCACTTTTTAACGCTCTCCCAGACGCTTGCCATGTGTTTCCGGACACCCTGTATATTAACGGGCGGTTAAATTTTTGCCCTTTACTTAACGGGCCAGTTAAATTTATTAACGGGCGGTTAAGTTTATAACCTTTACTTAACGGGCCGGTTAACTTTTTAACGGGCGGTTAAATTTTTGCCCTTTACTTAACGGGCCGGTTAAATTTATTAACGGGCGTTTAAGTTTTTGCCCTTTACTAACGGGCGGCGTTAATTATCGCATTAATAAAAATTGAATAAGGACTCACGCTATCGCCTCCATGGCTGGCCACTTAGCCATTTCCCCCCCTATCACCCTGCATAACGCCCCACAGTAACTTCCCAGCGCCCCTGGGGGCGGTACCGCCCCCCGTTGAGAATCACTGCCTTAAATAATAAGCTGTGATACATGAAGAAGCCAGTTTCCTTGCGGAAAAAAAGGACATGGACGATTTTTCCCCCGCACCCTTCAATTGTAAGCGTTCCTTAAAACTCTCCTTTCCTTAACCATAAAGGTACCTTGAACCTCCCTTTTGCTAAGGGCTAGTTTTTAAGTGAAATCAGGATGTGTTATCATCGACCAATTACAGTTTTCCGTTAAAGGACTCCTTAAGTCACCTCAATAGATACCTTGAAAATCGGAAGGATCCCTTACATTTGAAGGACAGATCACTTCAAGAGAGGTTCAAAATGCGAAGTAAAGGATGGATTTTGAAGGAAACCTTGAGAAAAGAGTTCCTTAAGGTTTAAAGAAGCCTCTGCAATTATGAAACCATTTTATAAAAAAAATCGGTGAAATTCTGCCTCCTAGAAACTAAATCCTGATGGAAATAAAGGTTTTAAAATTATGAAAGAAGGTTAGATGAAATGAATAACTTACGAATGTTTATTTAAAATGGCATGTGCACTAAATGTGTTTTTAGTTCATTGTGACCTGTTGCCGCCCACCTTCGTCTGGCGTGGAGCGCCGTGGCCCGGCCGCCCCCAGAACCGCCCCCAAGTCTCAAAATGCTTTCGACTTTCTCGCCTCTCCTGCTCTTTTTCCGCCTACGAAAATTTCAAAAATTATTTCTTATGATAAATTGTTTCGATGACTCTGCATATCGGGGTGAAATCGGCGATTACAAATTTTATTCCTCGATAGTCACTGACTTCTATTTCCATGTATTGAAAAAAAGAGAATCCGTTTTACGCTAATGGTAAACCGGTAAGATTTGATCACGGAAAGTCGATGTTGTCTGAAATGCTTAGAACACGAAGAGGGTCATGCAAACAAGTACAAGTCAGAACCAGGAGCCCATTTTCCGCACAATCCAGCTTCCAAATAACACGCACACGTTTCTCCCAATTTATTTTCAAAAATTGATACGCTTTTTAAGAAGCTTGATTTTTGGATAAAATCTAGAAACTTTTAAGTTCAAGGTCATGCCAGGTCATCTTCGTCAAATCTAGCACACCCAGTAGTCCAGTTAATCTAAATCTGAGGCGAGAAAAAAATATATCGATTTTCGCTCAGACTTCCTAGTTTTTTTTTTCGAATTTCAGGGATTTCTAAAACACGCTTTTTTCCATCGACTTTTTTCATCGCTTTGCAGCTCGGAAACGGCTGGTCCTGCATTGAAGTTGATTTCGTCTAATTTGTAGGAAATTTAATCATCTTTCATTTTTGTGTAATACATTTTTTGGCTACGACGAACCGTTTTGATGATATAGGCGAAAAACCGCGAAAGTCACGCTCCATCGCCGCAAGGCCATAAAATTTTCCGTTTTTTTTGCACTGTTTTTCGCCGACGAGTAGCTCGGGCGCCGTTGGTCGTTCAAAAATTTTTATTGAATCAAATTTACAAGAAATTTAGTCAGCTTTCTTTTTTAACTTAAATATTTTTTGGCTGCGTCGTACAGTTTTGGAGATACAAGCGAAAAACAGGGAAAATTCGTGTTTAAACCTGGCCAACTGTGGGGGGTTTTATGTGGGATACTCTATCCCAAAATATTGAGTTTTTTTTTTTTCGAATTCAGGGATTTCTAAAACACGCTTTTTTCCATCGACTTTTTTCATCGCTTTGCAGCTCGGAAACGGCCGGTCCTGCAATAAAGTTGATTTCGTCTAATTTGTAGGAAATTTAATCACCTTTCATTTTTGTGTAATACATTTTTTGGCTACGACGAACCGTTTTGATGATATAGGCGAAAAACCGGGAAAATCCGCGTTCAACACATCTTTTTGCCCAACTTATAATTTTTTCGCGTGATACGAAGCGCCAATTTAAAGATTACTCAACCTGGTTTTCAAGACTCTTGAAGATGGTAAGGAAAAAATTGGGTTTCCGTGATGTCTCAAATTGTCCTCATCCCCAATCTGCTTGTTAAAAGTTTGCATGTAGAACTGTCTCGTTTTTTATTCGTATTCGGCGAGGATTTCCTTCATAAGCTTCTCGTTCTCAACCCAATAAATAACCCGAGTCTACGCTTTTCTTCATTTTTCCGCAGCACGCGATTTTCAAGAAGTCTCGTTTACATTTCACGCTACTTTTTTCCCCTTTTTATTTGTCTCCCGTTCCGAAATTCCGAGAAGAAAAGTTTCCGATTCAAAAATCATGATTTTCAAATTTCGCCCCGCGCACGACTCCGGCTTATTATATTCTTTCAAAACTTTCCCACTTAAAAAAAGTATGAAAAGACTCGTAGACCCTTTTTTAAAATGTCGCGGGAGAGAAATTTGACCTTTGCCACCTTAAACAAAGATTATGGTCGTACGAAACAATTATGAGAGGACAAAAAAAAAGACTGATGAAATTAACCGCTTGATTTATTACTCGCCGTTTTGTACGCCCCAGTCTTCACGCTCAATTTTGTTCATAGAATTTACATATAACGACATTGGACAATGAAATCACGATTGTTTACTTTTACTTTTCTCCCTGTGGACTTTTTTTAAATAACGTGGCTTTAGAGAAAGGATTTTTCGTTCACGGAAATTTTTCACAAAAATGTTAATGCGTTTTTACACCAGAAAATAAATGAACGTTTAAGCCGGGGTCACGAATCTGCTTTCTTCGCCCGCCAATCTCGTTCATTTATCTGCCTTTCATTAAACTACAATTTGTGATCCGGGGGCCTTCACTCCAGAAACTAATCGCAAATGAGACCGCAGTTTCGAAAAAAACAAAAAAGTAAAAAAAAAAGTTGGCCAAGAAAGTTGAATTCTTTATGAAGAAGAGCCTATAAAATGATTATTGTTTATTTGGTGAAAGTTTTTTACTTTGAAAAAAGACTCAAATGTCACAAGTAAAGATAATCACTTTGTACATGCAGGTATATCATCAGGCTGTCAAAATTATGGAAACGAGCCTCTTGAAACCGTTTTGGAAGAGAAAACGCCTACGCCTTCTCAGATCGGTATCTTTGGAACATGCAGAACGAAAATTTCGCCATCAAAATTAACCAACCTGTACTTTGAGTAGTCCTCGGGCTGTTTAGCGTCTTTCCATGAAGGCGGCCTGTGAAAGCAATAGCAAAAATCGATTGAGCCTCTATGCACCTTACTACCCTACTAGGCTAGGTTGTCTAATCTCAGTGGACAGGAGTTAAAAGTGCCAAAGCCAAATAATTTTCCGCAGTGGCCGGAAGTACACACGAAAATCGGTTCTAAAAGGCGGTTTTTTGGCCTAAAAACCGAGGAAAAAGCTCAAAAATTCGGTTATTATACCTACACCTATTTCTGCATTTCTCGGCCGTTGGACAAAGCGACTGCAAAGGATGTTTTTCTAGCATAAGGCCATAAAAAACGACGAAAATCCATCGGATAGGGCGTAAAATTGTATAAAAAGGGGTTTTTCTTGGCCGAAGGATTAAGGAAAGCAGCAAAAATGTAGTAAAAATGAGGTCACCTGCCCGAAAAACTAAATAAACCGAGGAAAATCAACCAGGATCCGGTGAATAGGGGTTTCTCTAAGCAACCAATTAAAAACTCACTTTTCATAGTAAGCTCGATTAGTGACGTCACAAGTTGGCAAATGCGAACTCTTTTTGAAAGACCTCCTTCTTGCTAAAAGCGGTACAAGTTCAATCCCTCCCGTCAGTTCTTCCTAAAAGGAAAAAAAATTGCCATTAAAATATTTGCATAAATAGAGAGATTCATATCGTATATTTTATAGATAAGCCATAGCGACTGAGTCATTTCACTTTCTCCGTTGAAGAAATCCTGTCGGTAGAAGAGTCAAAGGTTATTGATGCTACTTCCGAAACACGTTTTTTAAAAATCTTGGGCGTCATTTTTGGTTCAAGAAAATACTTTTAAAAATTCTGCACCCGTTTTTCTTTTAAAACTTCTGTAAACTTTCTCAAGACGGATACGTCAATCATTTCAGACAGAGGTCGAAGGGCCAGTGCAAACCGCGAGATTTCCAGATTCTAGCGTTTCTTTTTCACTTTTTTTTTTCTTCTTATTTAAATAAGATTCCTTGAAGGAATGTGGGATCTTTCAGACTAAACGATCACTTTCACTCGTTCGTTATTCGTTATCGGATTGTCTTAAGTAGAAAAGACGTCGAGCGCTATTAGAAAACGTGTCGCCACCAAGGATTCTATAATATTAGGTGTACAAATGAAACTCGGCTAAAATCTACAAAATTCAATTTACCCTGTGGCTGAGTTTCATTTTGTACACCTAATAAATAAAATTGTAGGAAATTTAATTCTCTATAAATTTGCACTTAATTATTTTTTTCTAGGATGCACCATTTTCGGAAAATAATTTTTTTTAAAATAAATTTATCTTGAAAACAGTGCGTCCTAGAGAAAAAATGAATAGAATAAAAATTAAAGAGAATTAAATTTCCAACAGATTTTATTTAGTGCATTTTTTCAATATCTGTAACGGTTTACGATTTACAAGCCTTTAAAAATTAACCTTCTTAATGGTTATACTTCAATAACCTTCTTACACGGAGAAGGTCAACTTTTGATGGACTTTAACGCCTAAATGTTCAAAATTTTGAAAAAATGAACTACTAGGTGTACAAAATGAAACTCGGCTAAAATCTACAAAATTCAAAACCCTGTGGCTGAGTTTCATTTTGTACACCTAATATTATTTTTTTAATGCTAGACCACCGTAAATTAAAATCTTGATATTTTTGTGCGCAATCAATGGATTTTTGGAGCGTATTTACCTCAGGAGTTTTGTAATGATTGTTATGAGGGCGTTGAGAAATCATAAGGTTGTCGGGTACGTTGTCGATTTGATCTTCCAACCTTCTAAACGCCTTCTCTCCCGTCCATCCCTGCGATAATTAATTTTATAATTATAAAAAAATTTCAATAATTAATTATACCAAGGAGTGAAGAAAGTTCAAGCCGACTTGACGAGGATGCCTCCACTGCTGTCCTCCCGGTCCGACTCTTCCCCAAGGCGGTTCCATATTCGCCTGAAGACGAAAATTACAAAACGAAAATTACGATCAAAAAATTACGTTTTGGATATCCTGGTTTATATTCCGTCTCATTTCTTCTTCGGAAAATGCTCTCTTCTCGTGGAGTATCCTGTCTAGAACAGAGAGAAAAATTTTGTTCCCCGCCGCGGGGTTGATTTGGGATCTGGAGGCGGTGCAAGGCGGTGCCCGCCATCCATCGACCCGAAGACCCTTGGATTTCACACACGCATTTTCACATCTTTTCGCCCTTTTTTCGACTTTCAATTTACTCGCAAACCGCAAATCTCCTCAACTTTTTAAACTGGAGTAGGTCGGACACGAGGGAACGAGAAAAAAGGCTCTTGCGATGGCGTAACGAGGATTTCAGCAAGCTCACCTGCTTAACTTAATTTTTATGCATTTTTCAGTGGTTTTAGACTCTAAGTGGCGATTTTTGGAGTTAAACGGGAGGGTGAAATATTGTTTCAGAAGCGGGGCTGTTGAACCTATGATCTCTGAGTATAAAAACCTGATCGCTAACCCACGGAGATCAGCTAGATTGAACCCAGATAACAGATAGACCCTAAATGGCGATTTTTGGAATTATTCGGTAGGATGAAGCATGGGTTCAGAAGCGATTGAACCTATGACCTGATCGCTAACCCACGGAGATCAGCTAGATTGAACTCAACAAAAAGAAATAAACAAAGAAGATGACCTCAGGACCTCAGAGTATAAAGACTTGATCGCTAACCCACGGAGAACAACTATTAGGTGTACAAAATGAAACTCGGCTAAAATCTACAAAATTCAAATTTACCCTGTGGCTGAGTTTCATTTTGTACACCTAATAAATAAAAATTGTAGGAAATTTAATTCTCTATAAATTTGTACTTAATTATTTTTTTCTAGGATGCACCATTTTCGGAAAATAATTTTTTTTTAAATAAATTTATCTTGAAAACAGTGCGTCCTAGAGAAAAATGAATAGAATAAAAATTAAAGAGAATTAAATTTCCAACAGATTTTATTTAGTGCATTTTTCAATATCTGTAACGGTTTACGATTTACAAGCCTTTAAAAATTAACCTTCTTAATGGTTATACTTCAATAACCTTCTTACACGGAGAAGGTCAACTTTTGATGGACTTTAACGCCTAAAATGTTTAAAATTTTGAAAAATGAACTACTAGGTGTACAAAATGAAACTCGGCTAAAATCTACAAAATTCAAATTTACCCTGTGGCTGAGTTTCATTTTGTACACCTAATAAAAGAGGAAATATGTGGGATGAGAAGAGGACTGCTGAACCTATGACCTCAGAGTATAAAGACCTGAACGCTAAACCACGGAGATATGTTACATTGAACTCAACAAAAAGCTCCTCCTCACATCATACAACTAAAAGAGAAAATATGTGGGCTCAGAAGCGGACTGCTGAACCTATGACCTCAGGACCTCAGAGTATAAGACCTGATCGCTAACCCACGGAGAACAACTAGATTGAACCCTAGATAACAGCTAGATAGACCCTAAAGGCGATTTTTGGAATTAGCAGGAGGGTAAATATGGGTTCAGAAGCGGTTGAACCACCTCCGAGTATAAGACCTGATCGCTAACCCTCGGAGGACATGGACTTTCATTTGCATCCATGAAATCTCTATGGATACCGTAAAAAGATAGAAATGATAGTGACAGAGGGAAGCTCACCTGTTACGGTAACTTATAAATTAAAGAAAGCATCCTATTCACATTTCGGGGCTTGCCACTTTGGAAGATTGGACTTCAACTTAAAGAAATTAGTGACAATAATGAAAAAAATTCAAATCGATCTAATCGATCGTTACATAAACATCTGAAGCTCTTTGGAGCATATAACAGTATTTTCTTTTTCGAATATTGCACCTTTTTCGTTCTTTTTTCTCTCATTTAAACTTTCGAAATGGTATTTTTCGGTTATTTTGAGTTTGATTAGACTCGAAAAACGCTTACCGAGTGTAAGGCGATAGGCGGCTTTCTCTTGAGGAGGAGTCAGGTACCTCCAGTGGATATCGATCGATTTCCGCACATCCGGATGGTTTTGATATCTCAATATTTGTTCGGCCCCTCTCGAAAACCTAACTTGCTTCTCGTCCAGATACGGCAATTTGCCTTCACTTTTACAAGTTTCTTCCTTCAACATTTCAATTAATTCAAATTCAACGTCCATCAACTTACTGGCTCTCGATTCTTTTTTATTATTTTTCTTTTCCTATAGTTTGAGCTATTTGGAGCTCCTCCTCCTGCTCTCCCAAATGGCCAATAGCATCCGTCTTTCGTCTAAATCGTAATAAAAAATAATAATAAACTTGTTTTTATTACGTTTCTTAGGTCAAGGGTGAGGTTCTTAATTGAGAGCAAGAAATCGCGTGTCGGGACTCTTTTAATTCTAGAGCCACCTGTAAGTTTTGACAAAAATATTAGTTTTATAACTCCCTCAATTTTGACATACTGCTAGGCTTTACCGAAATTTTCTTGGGACTTAATCTCATTTTGAACCTCTGTATTAAAAACACGGAAAATTGTTCAAAGAAAACCCGGATAATTTTTCGAAAAAAAAAATCGGAAAATTTTTCAAAAAAAACTCAAAAAAAATTTTTTGACAAAAAAACTTAGAAAATTTTCGAAAAAAAAACTTAGAAAATTTTTCGAAAAAAAAAACGGAAAATTTTTCGAAAAAAAGCGCAAATTTAAAAGAAAACCCAGAAAATTTTTCAAATTTCCTTATACTTCCCTCCCTTATACTTCCCCTCCTTATACTTTCCTCCGTTCGTTATACTTTCGTTCCCTTATACTTCCCCTCCGTTATACTTCCCCTCCTATATTGTTACTCTCTTTAAGGAAGTTTTCGTTGGAAGCTCTTCAAACCAGTATTTCTTACCTGATACTTTTTCTTGTAGGATTTATCTTCCTGTTTTCTCTTCCACATTTCCATCCCTTCGTGAACAGAAATGGGACTTTTCCATTTCTTATGCTCCTCGTTATCTTGCATATTTTTAATTTGGAACTATAACAATTTAATTAAAATACAAAAAGTATTCGAATATTTTGATGGAGTTTTTTTGGCGTTTTCCTGGAGCTTTGTGACTATTGCGATTATTAACTCTAAGGAGTCTGGATTTTTGGAGGTTTTTTTGATCTGGTCGAGAAACACCAATTTTACCGGGTTTTTGAAGTTTTCCAAGGTATTATAATTGCCCTTTTTTCCTTAAAAAGTTATTGTTTTACCCTCCACTTCGAGATTCCGGGGAAGTTCCTAGAGTCAATTTGAATATGGATACCGATCTCAACTTTGTGGTTCCGGCCGGCCGGCCGTAGCATTTTTCCGGAACACTTTACGGCCACAGTTTTTCAACCGATTTTCACCAAATCACACAATTTTCTTTAGTCGGTGAACAAGAATACGAGGGCGATTTTGAATTTCGAAAAAATGGCGGAGATATGTCTGTTTGAAATTTTAAAAAATTCGTTGGTCCGATTTTCACCAAATTTCACCAAATACTCCTTGTATGAAACTTTCTATTCAAATTAAGTTTCATTTTGTACACCTAATATTAGGAAGAAATTTTATACTTCCACCCCTTACGAGAGGGACATCCTCGGGCAAAAAGCCCATTATTTCTAGCTGATACATACTTTAAGAAATTTTCGAAAAAAAAACTTAAAAATTTTTGGAAAAAAAAACTGCAAATTTTACAAAAAGAAATTTTTTTGTTGATCATCTTCTGAATCCTGGGAACGCCCCTGCAGTTCTTCTCTTAAGTTATATAATTTCAATTTTATAGAAATGTGCCTTTGCATGTAAGGTTTATAAAATAAAAAACCTTGAAAATTGTAGGTATTCAATTCCAGATTTCTGATCGAATTTTTAATAGAGAAAAATAGATGGCACGCCAAGTACAAAGTTTAAACACATGCAATGGAGGTTTCAAAAAAAGTGCTCACCTCATGCGCTCTCTGGAAAAGAAAAGTCTGAACTAAAATTGAGTGAAAAAAATTTAATTAGGCCTAACTTGACACAAAGTTGAAGGAAGACTATGGGATGTTTATGTTATTTTAGCAGGTGGCCCACTGAGAAAAGCACCCGAGTCAATAATAGAACCACCCCCGGACCTACATCGAACTGTGTCATATCGTACCCAGCTCGCAAAACAATAACTCCGTTGTTCAATAAAATAGTTTTAGAAAAAATAACATTTTATTTAAAAAAGACAGTGATGATAAGTTACATCCAGTTCCAGTTGACCGAGGTAGGTTCGAAGTCGTATTTATCACGTTGGCCGTAATGAGGGATGTCTTGATGGCTGCTTTTCGACCATTCGAAAGGTTCGACGAATACCGAATCCGTTTCTGTATAAGGAGGACCGGCTAAAGCTTTGAAACTGGAATGGCCCAGCGATATTTTTAAATCGATAAGTCCGTCGTATTCTTTTGATTTTTCTTTTTCTTCGCCGTGGATTTCGACTCGATGATAGTTCGGCGAATGAAAATTGTCTTTTGTTCTATCTTTCATGGTTTTATTGTCGAACATTCCGTGAAAGTAGTCCTTGAAGCCTTTGGAAGGGTCGAGGATATGATTTTCGGATCTGAGTTGAGTTTTGTTCTTTTTCTGGGGTGTGTAGTGGACTGAAAATCCGTGGTCGTCGACGACGTGATGTATGCTGTCGGTCGTTATATTTAGAACGATGATATCGCTTCTTCCGACCGCTGTGATTTCCGGCATCCTCATGAGCTTCAACATCGCCTTATCGTCCGTAACGTTTTTCTGACCTTCGCTCAAAGCGTCGACGACTTTCCTCATCCTGTTCACCAAATGGACACCCTCTCCTTCAGAATATCCAGTCGAATTTCTCAGCTCTTCATAAAAAGGAACGCCGTAGCTTAACCAGAAGGTGCTGTTGTGCCAAAACTCCGTCATGTCTTTCGCGACCGAAATCCCCGGCATCTGTTCCAAAACGTGAAGTTCGGCATCATCCGAAACAGCCTGAACGACCAACCATTGTTTGTTTCCAGTCCCGCTGTGCTTCCTCGACATATAATCCGTCCAGTCTTGTCCCGTTTTCGACAAACGATTCGCAGCGACCACTCGTGGACCCAGCATCACGCTCTCCATATCAACATCATTCCATAAAGATCGATTATAATTCTTAATGCTAGATCCAGCTACAGTCAAACGAGAACCAGGAATTTGATAAAAATCATCTTGTGAATAAATAGACCCAGGATATGACGTAAATATCGACGTATTCCCAACTACTAGAGGGCTTCCAGATTTAGAAGTTTCGTGAAAATTGAAGCTGTACTTTTTCTGAACTCTCAGCATCTCACTATAACTTTAAAAAACGCATTAACGATCAAAAGAAAGAAGAAAACTTACTATCCGGCGGCTTCATGTGCCAAATAAAAATTAGGTGTAGAACCTTTTAAATATTTCAAAAGTGCTATAGAATTTGCTGGAGAGGTTGGATCGTAAGATTTCGTTACGTTGTTCATAAATTCTAAATCACGTACATCGCTTGCACTGTTCATCCATCTGAAATTAAAAGATTTCTCATCATTCATCATTCATCAGAATAGCAAAAGTTAACCTTATATTTCCTCTATTTTGCTGCATTTAAAAACAACCAAATTAATTATAAAGAGTGAACTCAAAGAGTACTTGTTGAAAATTAGATTGCTGTGTACAGAAAAATGCTGGTGTACAAAAAAAATGGCGACCGATGGACTGCCATGAAAACCATACGGGTAGCTTCACGTTAAGGGGTAGCTCCCAAAAGCATCTATCTGGCCCGCCAAGCAAAACCCGACCCAAAGCGGAAATAAGTAACACGTGAAAGGTAGATCTACACGTGGCCACATGCGAGTTACGGTTACAAAAAGAAAGGTTGTGGGTAGGTTTCTTTGGCCTTGCAAAGACTGCTAAACTGGAATGCACTCCATTCAGATGATTAGGTGTACAAAATGAAACTCGGCTAAAATCTACAAAATTCAAATTTACCCTGTGGCTGAGTTTCATTTTGTACACCTAATAAATAAAAATTGTAGGAAATTTAATTCTCTATAAATTTGCACTTAATTATTTTTTTCTAGGATGCACCATTTTCGGAAAATAATTTTTTTAAAATAAATTTATCTTGAAAACAGTGCGTCCTAGAGAAAAAATGAATAGAATAAAAATTAAAGAGAATTGAATTTCCAACTGATTTTATTTAGTGCATTTTTTCAATATCTGTAACGGTTTACGATTTACAAGCCTTTAAAAATTAACCTTCTTAATGGTTATACTTCAATAACCTTCTTACACGGAGAAGGTCAACTTTTGATGGACTTTAACGCCTAAAATGTTCAAAAAAAAATGTGGTACTCGGCTTCAAAATGCTAAACTGCATTCATGTATAATAAAAATTTGATGGGGGAAAGAAATATGTACTAGTGAATACTTACAGAAAATCAACATGTGGGATCGAAATAATTTTAGCTTTACGGCTTCTTTGTACTCCAGATTTCCATCCCTCTTCAATACCATCGAGTTGTACGTAAAACATGTTAACCTAAAAAGCATACTTATTTATACCCGAAAGAAGACGTCTCAATATGTAAGAGAAAGCAAACAACTTACTGATGCCAGTAGTCATCAGTGTCTTCTTTTTCGGTCGCTTCTTTTCTAGTTTTTTCCGCATTTTCAAGCACCTGCTTTCTAAATTTGGTACAAAACTCTTCCCTGTCTTTGCAGTAGTTGGCAATCGTGTTTTGCCAGTGCCAGTAAATCATTCGCCAGCAAAGCGCACCTTCGAGAAGTCCAGCGCCGTATGATTGAACCCAATCAGGATAGCTTGGATTCGTCTGAATCTCTAAGGTCGCCCAACTAAAAAATTTTTAGAATGAAAAAAATGCTTAAGAGCCTTTTCTTACCCAGTATGGATGAGTCTTCTCTATAATAAGCCCGGGCCACACCAAGCGATATTTTCTGCGGGTCGTTATTCTGTCCCAAATAAACCACTCTGAATCTAGCCCCTTTCGTCCAATACACAGTCGCTGCGTAATAACCGTCATTTCTCACTCTAAAAATATCCGGAAATCATAAAAATCGATCGAAAATAGATTTTTAAAAGGTTCTTCGTTATTCAAGGCAATAAACGATTTCAAAATGAGAGCAAGGATTCGGTTTTTCTTACATTGGGAGGTCGTAAAAGAAAATTGCAATTATGGCCATAACGGAGACGACTCCGAGCAGAAGAAAAGTAAGCCTCGTCTGCTCCCAAGATGCTCCCACCACTTTCAGCATGTTCTTCAACTTTCGGCCTCACTGAAAAAGACAAAAAATTAAGGTCTCGCCAAACCCAAAATTTGGGCAAGATAAATCCCTCTGTCAAGGAAGAATGACTGTCTGAATGGAAGTTTTACATATTTTAGGATGGCTTTTTTTTCAATACGCAACTTCCGAATCTGTACCGGAATTTCTGCTTATGCTATTCCTTCTCGGGGAAAAAATTATTAGGTATACTTTTTTAAAGGGAATTAAATATTTTAGCTCATTGGCATTCTAGATAGCTTCCAGTGATCTGTAAAAATCATATTAGGTGTACAAAATGAAACTCGGCTAAAATCTACAAAATTCAAATTTACCCTGTGGCTGAGTTTCATTTTGTACACTAATAAATAAAATTGTAGGAAATTTAATTCTCTATAAATTTGCACTTAATATTTTTTTCTAGGATGCACCATTTTCGGAAAATAATTTTTTTTTAAATAAATTTATCTTGAAAACAGTGCGTCCTAGAGAAAAAATGAATAGAATAAAAATTAAAGAGAATTAATTTCCAACAGATTTATTTAGTGCATTTTTTCAATATCTGTAACGGTTTACGATTTACAAGCCTTTAAAAATTAATGGTTATACTTCAATAACCTTCTTACACGGAGAAGGTCAACTTTTGATGGACTTTAACGCCTAAAATGTTCAAAATTTTGAAAAAATGAACTACTAGGTGTACAAAATGAAACTCGGCAAAAATCTACAAAATTCACCCTGTGGCTGAGTTTCATTTTGTACACCTAATAAAATTTCAAATACCTCCAAACTTCTGGATTAAATGTACCGTTCAGAAAACTTGGCGGGATCTGCGGTTTAAAAAGTCAGAAAACCCCTTTTTTTTATATTAAATTCCAAACTCGTGAATTTACTTCCGCTTATTTGAACTGGAAAATATCCAAAAAGTACCTTCAAATTTCAAAATTGTTCGAGGAAAACCCATGATGAAAACATCACTCTCGACTTAATACAATCGAATGCGATCTTATTCTTATCTTGACAAGTTGATAATCTTAAATTAATTTTTATTTTTTTACGCTTGCAGAATAGATAATTTTCCGTATAAATACGTACCTAATCAGAAAATTATTTCAGCCCATTAGAGCGCGAGGGTCTTTCGATGCCCACCACCACGCGAAGTCTGCTACCACTGGCGAAAATCCTGAAAAGAAAAAAAAAAACTTTAATGCCAATTTGGCAAAGGTAAAACGTCCAAATTTGGCGTTTATTTGTAAATCGGCATTGACCCTGACTCTAAAATAGTTCGTAGAGAGCAAAAAAAAACCTCGTGGGTTTATTTTTAAACTTTTAGTTATTTCATTCTAATATTTTCAAGTTCGATGAACTAGGAAAATATCTTTATGTAAAAAAGACAACGAATGCTGATTTTATAATGAGACTCAGCTTGGCATAAGCCAAGGGCAGTCCTCAAGGACAAAAAGTCGGCGGTTTTTTTCCTATTGGACGACCACGTGGATTCGTAAGGTCGTGAACTCGCTATGTACGGCAAAGAATGGAAATTTTTCAAAACGGAAATTCAGAGTGACGTAAAAAAATTGAAGAGAGCTCTTCAGCTCTTTTCAGAAGTTTCGAAGAAAAGAAATCTACCTACTATTAGGTGTACAAAATGAAACTCGGCTAAAATCTACAAAATTCAAATTTACCCTGTGGCTGAGTTTCATTTTGTACACCTAATAATAAAAATTGTAGGAAATTTAATTCTCTATAAATTTGTACTTAATTATTTTTTTCTAGGATGCACCATTTTCGGAAAATAATTTTTTTAAAAAAATTTATCTTGAAAACAGTGCGTCCTAGAGAAAAAATGAATAGAATAAAAATTAAAGAGAATTAAATTTCCAACAGATTTTATTTAGTGCATTTTTTCAATATCTGTAACGGTTTACGATTACAAGCCTTTAAAAATTAACCTTCTTAATGGTTATACTTCAATAACCTTCTTACACGGAGAAGGTCAACTTTTGATGGACTTTAACGCCTAAAATGTTCAAAATTTTGAAAAAATGAACTACTGTACAAAATGAAACTCGGCTAAAATCTACAAAATCAAATTTACCCTGTGGCTGAGTTTCATTTTGTACACCTAATATATTTTATTCCAAGTTGAACATGAAAGCAGCTTCGTAGGTCGCCAGTTTTACGGTCACGCAGTTTTACAGTTCACTGCCACACGTTTTTTTATTCTTTATTTATTTTTATTTTATTTTTAACATAAGGTAGAAATTTTGGCTGCTCAGTATGTTCTAGCTGGGAGAACTTTTTTCTACCTAAAAATAAAATTTTTCGATATTAGGGACGAAAATACAGAAATTAACTAACCGTTAGAACCAACGATTTCTGGTTGAACGTAAATTTCTAAATTGTCAACCTTTACAAATGAGTCACTTGTTTTTTAAAGAAATATTATTCATTGAAGTTATGACTAAAATATTAAAAGAACACAAACTTTTTTTTTTTTTAAATAGATAACGGGATTTTACTGATATTTTTTTACACAAAACTGCAACATTCGATAACACAACTGAACTATTTTATCTAGACGATTTCCTTGATCCAAATCTTAAAAACAAAAAAGCACTTCAAGATGTGATTTTTCAAAAAACCTATCCATCATGATAGCGGTGGTTTTGAACCCTTTGCCAATCAGGAGATTCTATGAAAATCGGATGGTTTTGGCCGTATTCCGAAAAATGCGAAGGCCGGCTGAGATCATTTTCTTCTGAAGAAAGACCCAAAAACAATCCAAATACCTACTCCAAATGACATGGAGAGTAATAGTTAACTTTTCGAGAAAGTTTAAAAACCACAATTTATGGGAAAGAAACTCCTTTTACAAACGTTTTTCTATGATAATTGCTATCGTTCATGAATATTTTTAAAAAAAATTATAATTTTTGTTCAGAAATTCTTGGTTGACGTTGAAAAAGCGACATGAAATCCATCGCTGGCTCCAACGAGACACCTTCATGAAGAAATTTTTGGAAAGTTTCCAACACATCCCGGTAACTTGAGTCCGAAACCTCAATCCTCACTTGACAAAAGTGTTCTTGAACTTTTTTTTTTCAACTGTTTACATTGTCAAAAATTCTTGAACGGTATCTATAGTAATTTTTTTAAATCTTTATCTTGAGTTTTAATTACACAATATTAGATTGTTTTTTTAGATCTGAACTCGAAAAGCACTTACCAATGACACGAATAGGCTGGGGGATGAAATTTATCATTACAGGGTATCGTAGTCGGTTGATTTGCGCCAGGCGACTAAGGACGGAAAGATCCACACGTGAGACGGACGAGACTGAATGAATAATAGCCGTGGCTTTTTTTTCTCTCTTTCTCCTTCCACTCCCTATTCTCTTTTTTTTTTTTTTTACACATCAACCAGGCGCCTGGAACTCGTGAAATAGATAAAAATTCAGTATCAGACTTGGACTTGCTTCCCGCTGGAAACGATTTCATGTTTATTTATTTATACGTGAAATGCAAGACTCGAACGAAAAATACGATTTAATTGATCTAATTATCAGCCTTAATTATCAAATAGAAAATTGGTGTACCAGGATTTATATTAGGTGTACAAAATGAAACTCGGCTAAAATCTACAAAATTCAAATTTACCCTGTGGCTGAGTTTCATTTTGTACACCTAATAAATAAAACTTGTAGGAAATTTAATTCTCTATAAATTTGCACTTAATTATTTTTTTCTAGGATGCACCTTTTTCGGAAAATAATTTTTGTTTTAAATAAATTTATCTTGAAAACAGTGCGTCCTAGAGAAAAAATGAATAGAATAAAAATTAAAGAGAATTGAATTTCCAACAGATTTTATTTAGTGCATTTTTTCAATATTGTAACGGTTTACGATTTACAAGCCTTTAAAAATTAACCTTCTTAATGGTTATACTTCAATAACCTTCTTACACGGAGACGGTCAACTTTTGATGGACTTTACGCCTAAAATGTTCAAAATCTTGAAAAAATGAACTACTTGGTGTACAAAATGAAACTCGGCTAAAATCTACAAAATTCAAATTTACCCTGTTGCTGAGTTTCATTTGTTTCATTTTTCATTGGATTTCGGGAGTTTTCCGTGGAATTGGCTATATGCCAAATGGTCATTCCTCAGGATTTGAGGTAGGAACAATATAGGAGGGGAAGTATCAAGGAGGAGAAAGTATAACGGAGGGGAAGTGTTAGAAGTATCTAGGTAGAAATAATGGACTTTTTGCCCAAGGTATGTCACTCTCACAAGGGGTAGTAGTATCAAATTTCTCATAACTAAAAATTTTTTGTTCACCTAATATTCGTAAAAGTACTGGTTTGAAGAGCTTCCAATGAAACTTCCTTAAAGAGAAGTAACAATATAGGAGGGGGAAGTATACGGAGGGGACGCTCAACGGAGAGGGAAGTATATGGGAGGGGAAGTACATATAAGGGAACGAAAGTATAGGAACGGAGAGAAAGATAAGGAGGGGGAAGTTTTTTTTGTTTGTTTTTTCGAAAAATTTTCCGTTTTTTTTTCCGATAAATCAGAGTTTTTTTTCGAAAAATTTTCTGAATTTTCTTTTTTGAATTGGCGGTTTTTTTTTTTTTTTTTTTTTTTTTTTTTTTTTTAATTTTTCTAATTGTCAAGGTAGAAATAATGGGCTCTTTGGCATACACATGTGCCTCTTGTAATGGGTAGAAGTATGAAATTTCTCCCTACTAAAAAAAATTAATAATTAAAAAGTGGCCATTTTTTTACACCAAAAATTCTTAAAAAATAAGGAGTAATTGGTGAAAATTTGGTGAAAATCGAACCAACGGTTCGGCCGCAGCGAATTTTTTAAAATTTTAAACAGACATATCTCCGCCATTTTTCGAAATTCAAAAATCGCCGTCGTTACATTCTTGTTCTCCGACTAAGGAAGATTTTGTGAAAATTTGGTGAAAATCGGTTGAAAACTGTGGCCGTAAAGTGTTCCAGAAAAATACTACGGATGGCCGCCGGAACCACAGACAAAGTTGAGATCGGTAAAGATCAATATTCCAATTGACCCTAGGGGGTCTGGAAGACCCTTCCCTAAAAACCAGACGTGGAGGGTATCACAATTTCTTTAATGAAGTTAAAAATCCATCACTCTCAACCTCCGTGGTATTAAGCCCATGATCATTCTCCCAAATTGGTAATTAAACTTCAAAAACTTGAATCCAACAATAAAGCAACATTTAATATAAAATATGATATATAATAATTGATAACAAAAACAGTCCCAGTCAACAATAAAAAATAAACATAATTTTACAAAATTTTGTAAGAAATAATTGAACTAAGCGTATGGTCGATTTTGGCCAACGAGGAGCTTGTTCTCCTTCTTAGAGCGACCGAATCTTGAGTCTCAATCTGCGCAGACAGCAAACTTTGATTTATCTCGCTTAACTGGTCGCTAACATATTTCAAGCTTGAGCCGACGAAAGACTTCATATCTTCTCTTAATTTAAAGTTACTCTCTTCTGTAAAACAGAAAATAACTTCCTAAGTATCAACTAGAATAGGTCATATAAGTTTTAATGACTGATTAGCTAAACAGTTGTTATTTGTCAAATTTAAATAATATTAAGAGTTTTTAAAGAATAATAAGCACAAATAAATTAATCCTTACTTAGTTTCTTGTGAAGTAAAGTGTTAAACTTATTCTTCTCAGATTCATTCATCTCTTCGGCTTTGACACAAATGCGCTGACAGCTATGTTTAGCTCATCTAAAAAGAAATGTACTTTTCTTCTTTTTTTAAAATTATTTCTTTACCTTCTGAAGAATGTTCGTCGCTAAATCTCACAGTTTTTAGACTTTTGCCCTGAAATATGTCAATTAAATTTTGGAAAAAAAATACCCCAGAAACAAACCGATGGTCTCATAAAGTCCTCTTCATCCGATTCTGAAGCTTCACCCATCACAATAAAAGAACTTTTTATCATTCATTGCTAAGAAATTAATTTAAAAACACTAAAAGCACAGAACAACAATAACACGTTATTGTTATTGTTGTTCTGTGACTAAAAGGTAAATAAACTCTATAACAGTAATGTTACCTCATAGTTTAGTTGGTAAACTTGTTTCCGTTATATTTTGTAACCTTCTTAAATGTACAAAAAACAATAAACTAATAAACAATTGACTTGTTATTAAAAATTAAGAATGGACGATTCATTCGAATTTCCTTCTAAAAAAGGAAAAAATGAAGGCGGAGGTTAACATTTTTATTTGAAATATATTATTTTAATTTTTATAAATGCAGAGCTTGAAGTTACCGGCGTCTCTAGATCAGGACGTGTGAGGAAAAAATCGTCGAAATTGACAGATTTTGAGTCTTTGGACGATCTAGAGCAAAAGGCGAGGTTGAAAAAAGAAAAAGAATCTCCAACTTGTATGTACATTCTATCTATAAAATGTTGTGTACCAACTTAATTTACAGCTTCAAGACCAATGAAAAAAGAAAAGTTTGTCAAACAGGAAGATACACTGATGAAGTAAAATTAAATTAAAAAGAGCTTGTCTTAATTTTTATCTTATAGGATGTGGCTAGACAGCTTTACCTTATGAAGCAGCCTGAAAGCGAGGAAAGCGATGTGGAGATGCCATTTCAACAAAATGATGATTCAAGCATCAGTTCTTTAGGTTGGTTGCTTATTTTAATGTAGCGACTAAAGACTTCTTTTAGAAAGCGATGTCGCTGATTTGGACGAAGGCGACCTCGAAGTTGACGAAGAAACTCAAGGCTTTCAACAAATCGTATCCGACTCTCCAGAAGAATCTCCAGTGCAGCCAATGTTCGTCGCTGACAAAGCAAACAAGAAAAACTCGTCATTAAAGATGGAAAAATTATGGCCAAAAAATCGCCCAAAAAAGACAAAGGGGTAAATTAATTGGGAAAATGTTATTTTCTTATTAGTATTTTTAGAAATCACGATGCACTCCATACATGCTTTGGGCTAAAGAGATCCGTCAGGAATTAATGCGCTCTAATCCAGAATTAGGTAATTTTATATTCTTTTCTTTTTATTTCAAGATTATTAATTTTCTTTTAGACTTCTCTCAAACAAGCAAAAAACTGGGAGAACTTTGGGCCACAGTACCTTTCATGAAAAATACGTAAGACAAATTTTTATTCTTCACTTTCTATAGCCTAAAACTTCAAAAAATCGTAGAAAAATTTTAATCTTGTGATTGAAACTACCAAATTTTTGCTGTGGCAATGCAGCTGAATCTTTCACTTTGCTCATTTTCTTCTCTTTTTAACTTCCTTAAAGAAGTTATTGTGATACCCTCCATGTCGGGTTTTGGGGAGGGGTCTTCCGGGGTCCGGAGGGTAAAATCGAATATTGATCTTTACCGATCTCAACTTTGTCTGTGGTTCCGGCCGGCCGGCCGGCCGTCCGGCACTCCGTAGCATTTTTTCCGGAACACTTTACGGCCACAGTTTTCATCCGATTTTCACCAAATTTTCACACAAATTTCTTTAGCCGGTGAAGAAGAATATGACGAGGGCGATTTTTGAATTTCGAAAAATGGCGGAGATATGTCTGTTTGAAATTTTAAAAAATTCGCTGCGGCCGAACCGTTAATCCGATTTTCACCAAATTTTCACCAATTACTCCTTATTTTTTAAGAATTTTTGGTGTAAAAAAATTGCGACTTTTTAATCATTAATTTTTTTAGTAGGGAGAAATTTCGTACTTCTACCCTTTACGAGAGGCACATCCCTAGGCCAAAGAGCCCATTATTTCTACCTTGAGACTTAAAAAATTTTTCAAAAAAAAAAAAAAAAAAAAAAAAAAAAAAAAAAAAAAAAAAAAGAAGAAAGAAAAAGAAAGAAAAACCCGGAAAATTTTTCGAAAAAAAAAATTTTTTTTTGACAAAAAAACTTAGAAAATTTTTCGAAAAAAAAAAAAAAGGAAAACCCGGAAAATTTTTCGAAAAAAACTTTGAAAATTTTTTGAAAAAAAAAAAAAAAAGGAAAACCCGGAAAATTTTCGAAAAAAACTTTGAAAATTTTTGAAAAAAAAAAATTTTTTTTTTTGGACAAAAACTTAGAAATTTTTCGAAAAAAAAAAGTTAAAACTTACACAATTTTTTGAAAAAAAGAACTTAGAAAATTTTTCAAAAAAAAAAAAAAAAAAAAAAAAAAAAAACCGGAAAATTTTTCGCAAAAACAAACTTGCAAAATTGTCCTTTATACTTTCCCTTCTACTAAATCCCCTTCCTTTATACTTCCCCCTCCATTATACTTCCCCCTCTGTTATACTTCCTACTCGTTATACTTTCCCCTACGTTATACTTCCCCCTCCGTTATACTTCCCCCTCCCATATACTTCCCCCTCCGTTATACTTCCCCTCCCATATACTTCCCACTACGTTTTACGTCCCCTCCGTTATACTTCCCCCTCCTATATAGATACTTCTCTTTAAGGAAGTTTCGTTGGAAGCTCTTTAAACCAGTACTTTTTTTACTTCTATTTGATGTTTTCTTGTTTTTTAGATGGAAACGCAGGGCAAAAAGAATGGCTGAGAAAGCGGCTATCAAACCGCAGCCAGTTATGCAGAGTACGGTCGAGCCTAAAAAGGTAAAAGCTTCACCAATCCGTAAATTTGGAGGAAAGCAGACTCCATCACAAAATCTTGCTTCGAATACGTCCCCTACTGAGAAGTAATTTCAATTTCCCCTCAACTCATTAATAATTTCTTTTTAAAATCAGGATTGCCAAAACAGCTTTAGTTGAAACGAGTGTTTTCAAGCCTGTTGGAACTACTCCTTTAGATGTTGCCGCCATCTTCGACTTTTAGGCGAATCTTTAACTATAATCGGAGAACGTCTAACTGAGCATGAGGTTTATTTCTTTTTGCAATTTTAAATTTTTTTAATCAATTTTTTTCAGGGTCAAATAACTGTTTCTGGAAGTTTCTCGGTTCTTTTAGATTCTCTTTTGTGCGCCCTTGGTCCTCTCTTGTGCCTTACTCAACAGGTGCCTCAACTTAACGTCATACCTCAGGATCAGTTGTCGCAACTGATGGACAACATCGCTTATATCATGCCTGGGCTTTAATTTGTCTTTGCATTTTTAAACATTTGTATCTCTTTTTATTTATTTTAATGTTTTTGCCGTTCGCCCTCGTATAATAAAATACTCTTTTTTCTTGTACCTTTTCTTATAATCGTAATCAAAAGCTAAAACCTTATCCTTAAAATAATGTTGGCAACCCTGAATTTGTGCCATTGTCAGAATAGTAGCCATCAGACCACCATATTGTTAAAAAGTTAAAGCGTCTACGATTTAAGCAAGTCAGATACATCCTCGTTGGTCATCTTCAGTCTCTCGTTCGGTTGGCGAACCTGTATGTTATAATATAACCCTCCCTAAATATAGAACCTCCTGTAAGCCTTTTTGTGCAGTAACTACAGTTTAAAGTTAATTACAATGACCGAAGAGAAAGTTGGAAAATTAGAAGAAGAAGCATTGAAAAGAAAAGAACGTTTAAAGGCGTTGAAGAGAAAACAAGATGAAAATGACTCCTCATCCAAAAAAGCTAAAAACACAAACTCTACCATCCCTAAGTGAGTACTAAGGAAGTCTTAAACATAAATTAATCCTATTCTTCCAGGCCGGTTTTTCGAAGTTACGTTCCCAAAGACGAGAAGCTAAAAGAAACGACTTTACCGCAAGCGAAACCCGGCGATGTCACTTCGGAGATCAAAGACCAACTCGAGTCAGCGAAAACTCGAGTTGTCATCGAAGAATTGGACTTGACCAATTTGGCCCCGCGTAAGCCCGACTGGGATCTCAAACGAGACGTCGCCAAAAAATTGGACAGACTCGAACGGCGGACGCAGAAAGCGATCGCTGAACTCATCCGCGACAGATTAAACGACGACCAAACAGACCTCGCCACAAGAGTCGCCATTGGATCAAGCGCCATTTAACCCATTGTAAAATTTTTGTATATATTTTATATTTTTTTAAATTAATAATAGAATAATTTAATTTTTGAAACTTCGGAGGATTAAAGAAAGAACATTTTATTAAATTTGATTTTTATGTCTGTTTGTAAACTCGTACAATTTGGTCAAATCGTTGATACTTGGCGCATGAAATCGCACGGTTTCTACGTCTTGCAGAATCTGTTTTCTCTTTTCGAAATCGGCATCGTATTGCCAGGACTGCTCGTAACTCGCCCTTCTTAACCAAGCAGCCTTTTGTTTATCCTATAAAAAAAATTCATATAAAAATTACTGGACATAATAAAAAGTACTAGTAGAGCTGGGATCTTTCTAACAGGAGGAAAGGGGGAAAAAAAATATATGAAAGTCTCTATTAACCCAGGCCACATAAAACAGGCTTACTCTGCACAAATACAGGGTGTCCGGAAACACATGGCAAGCGTCTGGGAGAGCGTTAAAAAGTGGTTTTACGAAAAAAAGTTAAATGTAAACCCCCCTTAATTTAAATCAAAGAATTTGATGGTGTAGTTTATTATCCGCCTGGATATACAGGGTGTCCCAGACACAACCTAACTTCGTTATTTCAAATGAGAACCCCTATTTTTTATTTCAGATTCGTAATCTACGCAAAATTTCAAGTAGATTTCAGTACTCATATGACGATTTTGGACAACTTTTAAAAAAATGTCAAAAATTTAGCGTTTTTTGCGCTAAAATCCGTTAAAATTGACCTAGGAGACTCGTTTTTTTTTAAATTCCACTTATTTTTTCCCGAAGAATCCAACTGTCTCAAATTTGAGTATCTTCGCATTCTGCATCACGAGATTTCGTCGCTAATGGCCTTTTTTCAAGTTAGAACCCAAATTTTTAGTTCAGAAATGAAAATTAGCACTTCTTGAAAGGAATTTTCTTTCGGACCACAAATTTTGAAAGAGCTACAGCGTCTTTTGTGTTTATGCATCAAAAATTATAATTCCGTCAACAAATCGCTAATTTCTTTTTTGAAGTATGGAATTTGGAGTTAAACTTGAAAAAAGGCCATTAGCGACGAAATCTCGTGATGCAGAATGCGAAGATGCTCAAATTGAGACAGTTGGATTCTTCGGGAAAAAATAAGTGGAATTTAAAAAAAAACGAGTCTCCTAGGTCAATTTTAACGGATTTTAGCGCAAAAAACGCTAAATTTTGACATTTTTTAAAAGTTGTTCAAAATCGTCATATGAGTACTCAAATCTACTTGAAATTTTGCGTAGATTACGAATCTGAAATAAAAAATAGGGGTTCTCATTTGAAATAACGAAGTAGGTTGTGTCTGGGACACCCTGTATATCCAGGCGGATTTTAAACTACACCATCAAATTCTTTGATTTAAATTAAGGGGGGTTTACATTTCACTTTTTTTTCGTAAAACCACTTTTTAACGCTCTCCCAGACGCTTGCCATGTGTTTCCGGACACCCTGTATATTAATGGGGGAAAATCGACGAAATGCTATTTAATATTTGGTGAAATTTGGCGAAGATCAGCCAATTAAATAAACTTAAGAAAGGCTGTTCTCTGCTATTTTTTGAATATTAAGGGCTGAAACTAAGTAATAACTTGCTTCACGTGAAACTGGGGTTGTCCTTACGTAAGGACAAACCGCCCCGCTGGGAAACCCCAGTCCTTACCTAAGGACAAGCCGCACGGAAGGTGTTAAAAAAAGCCCTAGACTAATCGTTTTTCCAAGTATGGAAGCTTTTATGAGAGGGTTCTCATAAAAGCTTGACGTGGAGAGTAATACAATAATTTCTCTTTGAGATCCAACTGACATCTGGCGAAATTTCTTTTTGCGGCGGAAGACTCTCAGCGAGGTCCTGCTTCCTTTGTGATACAATATTTCCCATTTCATTTATAAACTTATATTTCATCCTTTTTGCCTAAAACCCAGTTTAGAAAGGAAAAAATTGTTAAAAATTTTTCTCACGATTCTTTCAGGATCTTCTTTTTGCTGTATTTTTGCTACAGGCTGAGTAACATGATTAAATCAAAGTTTAACTTAATTTATAATTTACTAATGGTTTTTCTATTGACGTTCTTTGTGTTCTGGGCAATTTTAAGCCTGAATGACTGGCGACACCTTAAAAAATTTAAATTTATGAAAAAGGTTATTTTTAGCATTTTTATGGGCTCCATTCGTCTTTTTTGACCCTTTTGAGGAAGCTAAAATAATTCTTCAAAATACCAAATTCATCCATGATTTTGAATCAATTTTCATTCCAGACTTTTCTCTTTTTATCGAGTGCTTTAGCAAAAAGAAATTATTATCTTATTTTGTTAAATTGAAGTTACTTCAGAAGGTGTATTCAATAAAGCTTTTTCTTTTAGGCGATGAATTGATTGTCGAGAAGGCTACAAAAATTGAGAAAATTTTAAATAATCTATGTACCATTTTTCTTTGACGCTTTGGGCCTCTTTGAGAAGTTTTTGACGTCTAAAAAATTTAACAAAAAAATTTTTGAAAACAACTAACTTCTTTAATTTTTGGCTTATGTGTCAATAAAATGCTTTTTGAGGACAGCGTTAATAAAAGAGAGCCCTAAAAAATAAATAAATCTCTCAATTATGTAGTTCATACAAGTGAAGAATGTGAAAATCTTTTTTTTCGAGGAGCCCTTTTGGCAACTTAGAAGCTCTGTTTTTCCCTCTTCTACTTTCCAACGTTGTTGTCGACTAAAAAAATAAATTACATAGAAACATAATTTTTACTTCCTGTCTCAATTTTTGTCGAGATATTTCTGTGTAGTCTTTAGTAGGGACGTATTCATTCATATCTCCAAAATCGCAAAGTTCGGCTAAATATTGACTCCTGGATTTCTTCGGAGAAAGAACTGTAAACAAGTAATAATTGGGGGAAAATGAAGCTAATTCTCACTTTTTTCTTCTTTTGCAACATTCCTTTCATTTTTTGGGTTTTTGGCTTTTTCTAAAATTAAGTTATCTGACTCAATATAACCTATTTTTCCTAACCTTATTTTCTCTTTCCATTGGCAATTTTATGAATTCAATCGAAGGACATTTTCTAATTCTTCTTTCTCATTTTCAACTGGTTTCTTAACCAAATTATCTCTACTGTATCCCATCCCTGACGAAGTGGCCAAAAAATTGGGTTTCTAAAAAATATTTAAAACTTCAAAACTGTTAGGTGTACAAAATGAAACTCAGCCACAGGGTAAATTTGAATTTTGTAGATTTTAGCCGAGTTTATTTTGTACACCTAGTAGTTCATTTTTTCAAAATTTTAAACATTTTAGGCGTTAAAGTCCATCAAAAGTTGACCTTGTCCGTGTAAGAAGGTTATTGAAGTCTAACCATTAAGAAGGTTAATTTTTAAAGGCTTGTAAATCGTAAACCGTTACAGATATTGAAAAAATGCACTAAATAAAATCTGTTGAAATTTAATTCTCTTAATTTTTATTCTATTCATTTTTTCTCTAGGATGCACTTTTCAAGATAAATTTATTTTTAAAAAAAATTATTTTCCGAAAATGGTGCATCCTAGAAAAAAATAATTAAGTACAAATTTATAGAGAATTAAATTTCCTACAATTTTTATTTATTAGGTTTACAAAATGAAACTCAGCCACAGGGTAAATTTGAATTTTGTAGGTTTTAGCCAAGTTTCATTTTGTACACCTAATAGTTGGTGACCAACTGGTCAAAAAATCGGATTTAAGAAGCTTATTTTTGAGTTTACTTTAATTTGCTTTGGTTTGAAAATCGATTGCTTCCTTATTTCCCATCTTTTAACTAATCATAGATAATAATATCTTTTTATCATAAAATTTTATAAAGACCTGCTCCCGAAGAAAGATGAGCAACTCTTTTTCTGTCTTTCCAAGCATTTTTGGATCGACAACACCATCTAAAAATCATATTAAACTCATAATTTTCACTAAAAATACCTCTTTTTTCTCCAATGTGATCAATTTTTCTGTAAGGTAGAGATCTTGCTTTAGTTAATGCATCTTCGACATCAACTTTAAAGCTTGAATGCTTAAGATGTGGCCTCTAAGGAACAATTTTTTATCTCTTTCTCCCAAAGTTCCATTATATTTACTATAGGGATAATCGATCCTTCTATTCTCTCTGTGATTTCACTCATGTATTCTTTAAAAAAAAAAAAAAAATATTAGGTGTACAAAATGAAACTCGGCTAAATCTACAAAATTCAAATTTACCCTGTGGCGAGTTTCATTTTGTACACCTAATAATAAAAATTGTAGGAAATTTAATTCTCTATAAATTGTACTTAATTATTTTTTTCTAGGATCACCATTTTCGGAAAATAATTTTTTTTAAAATAAATTTATCTTGAAAACAGTGCGTCCTAGAAAAAATGAATAGAATAAAAATTAAAGAGAAAATTTCCAACAGATTTTATTTAGTGCATTTTTTCAATATGTAACGGTTTACGATTTACAAGCCTTTAAAATTAACCTTCTAATGGTTATACTTCAATAACCTTCTTACACGGAGAAGGTCAACTTTTGATGGACTTTAACGCCTAAAATGTTTAAAATTTTGAAAAAATGAACTACTAGGTGTACAAAATGAAACTCGGCTAAAAATCTACAAAATTCAAATTTACCCTGTGGCTGAGTTTCATTTTGTACACCTAATAGTAAATGCCACAAGTTCCATTTTTAAGGGAAATTTTTTTTGTGAATTGAGATAACGTACCTCGAGGTGTTCTTAAATTCCAGTGCGATTCCTAATAAAGTGAAAATTTAATTAGTTTTTCGTCATTTTCGCCAAAAACTGCTTAGTATCTTCCAATTTATTCCTTGCCAAAACAACTTAAGTTTCTTACATCGTTTAGAAAGGACATATCGCTTCCTTCTGATAGCTTCCTATAATATTCAGGATTGCCAGACATGGCCGCTTCAAGAAGTCTCCTTCTTCTTTCACAACTCTTATAAGCTTAAGACAAATTAAAAATTTTTTTTCTTCCAAAAACTTACTTTTGTCACAGTATTCACATTAATTTCTTCAGTTTTTGGGATTTCAGGCCTTTTATGGGTTACGGTCGAAACTTTCATCCCTCGTAAAGGATGACTTTCGATTACAGAGACCGGCCTTGTCGCTAGAATTTTAAAATTATATTAGGTGTACAAAATGAAACTCAGCCACAGGGTAAATTTGAATTTTGTAGATTTTAGCCGAGTTTCATTTTGTACACCTAGTAGTTTTTTTCAAAATTTTAACATTTTAGGCGTTAAAGTCCATCAAAAGTTGACCTTCTCCGTGTAAGAAGGTTATTGAAGTATAACCATTAAGAAGGTTAATTTTAAAGGCTTGTAAATCGTAAACCGTACAGATATTGAAAAAATGCACTAAATAAAATCAGTTGGAAATTCAATTCTCTTTAATTTTTTCTATTCATTTTTTCTCTAGGACGCACTGTTTTCAAGATAAATTTATTTAAAAAAAAATTATTTCCGAAAATGGTGCATCCTAGAAAAAAATAATTAAGTACATAGAAAATTAAATTTCCTACAATTTTATTTATAATAGTAAAACATAAGTAATATTTCTTACGTGACGGTGAAGGTGATAAATGGTGCTCTACAGCCTTTTTTTCAATGATGCGAACATTTTTTTTAGCTGAAAGCAATCATTTTTATACAGCGACTGCTATTTTTGGATACCCTGTGAACCTGTGTTTTTCTCTCTTTTTTCCCCTCCAAATTTAGAAATATTTACCTAAGGAACCCCTTCTCTCGATGCTTTTAGTATACTTTTTTCCGCTTTCGTCATTTTATTGCGAAACATAGGATGATAGTGTGCGTAAATGGCCTTCTCGTTTTAAAAATTTCCGTTTCCATTTTAATAGTGTTTAGTTTTTTAAATATGCTAAAAAAAACAGCAGAGTTAAAAATAAAATAAACTTTTTAAAATTAATAAAAATTCTAAAAATTTTTAATTATTTGAAATGGCCGATGAGTCGAAGTTTGAGGGTAAAGTTTAGTAGTGATGATAGTACGTTAATGAGAATTAGTAGGGATGAATGCAGAGCAAATTTTGAAAATTGGTGAGGTCGACGCGAAATTTGAATCTCCGATTGCGCTGAGTCTTGGAATAGCAAAAGAAACGAATTTGCCGAGTTTAGAATGGCACAATGCACAATCGAAAGCAAGGATTATGAAAATTACAAATTCAAGCGATACAGGTTTATACAACTTAACCTGCCATAACTAACCTACAAAGTTTTTGAGGCTTTGACTATGGCTTTTTTTTAGTGATTTTAAGCGCAAAATGGTTTCAAGGACGTCCTTATGTGGCAAAGGGACCGTTTTCTGATTTATACGCATTTTTCAAATACATTTCATTGGGGAAAGAATGATTTTGAAGGAAGCGAACATGTCGTTGACGGATCATCGTGAGTTTTGCTTATTTGAATGAAAATAATGTTTCAGAATGCCTCTTGAAATCCATGCGATGTTTTTAAAACTAAATATTTCACTCATGATCAAGCGATGAAACATTTAGATGGAGTCGCCATTTTGTCATTTTTCGTCAAGGTGGGTCGCTTAAGTCATGGCAATATGTTGAGCCTCCTGGGACCACTTCTTAATACCTTCAATTTATTGGAAGCCCCAATTTCCCCAAAAATGGGTTTACGGACCAAAAACTGATAATATTAGGTGTACAAAATGAAACTCAGCCACGGGTTTTGAATTTTGTAGATTTTAGCCGAGTTTCATTTTGTACACCTAGTAGTTCTTTTTCAAAATTTTGAACATTTTAGGCGTTAAAGTCCATCAAAAGTTGACCTTCTCCGTGTAAGAAGGTTATTGAAGTATAACCATTAAGAAGGTTAATTTTTAAAGGCTTGTAAATCGTAAACCGTTACAGATATTGAAAAAATGCACTAAATAAAATCTGTTGGAAATTTAATTCTCTTTAATTTTATTCTATTCATTTTTTCTCTCACTGTTTTCAAGATAAATTAAAAAAAAAAAATTATTTTCCGAAAATGGTGCATCCTAGAAAAAAAAATAAGTACAAATTTATGAGAATTAAATTTTCCTACAATTTTTATTATTAGGTGTACAAAATGAAACTCAGCCACAGGGTAAATTTGAATTTTGTAGATTTTAGCCGAGTTTCATTTTGTACACCTAATACATATTTTCTTTTAAAGATTTATGAAAAAGACAACATTAAGCTGAAACCAATAATTGACAATTTTGACAAAATAAGGCTCCCGTATAGTTCATACAATTTAGATCCGATGTCGCTGGAAGATATTTCCTCTCATAACGACGATTATGTCATACTGGGGAAAACGTAATTCAGCATAAGTTTTATGGTTAATCAGCAGACAACCATTAACCATAAGTTCAAATCAGGTACCTTTTATTTTAATTAAAAATTTTATTATTTTAATTTTAGATGAAAAAATTTAGAATGATATTAAACGATAAAAAGTCTTTATTATTGAGTAATTTTAGACAAATAAAATCGTTGAATAACCGAAAGATATTTCATGTGAATCCGTCGGAGGACAGAAGCCAATTTTGCTTTTGTTACCTCACGAGCGAGTCGAGACGGATGCTAGCGATTCGAGGAAGTCGCTCAAAAGGAAAAGTGTCAAATCGAAAAAAAGTATTCGAAAAAGCGTCAAACGACAAAGCACAAAACGAAAAAGTTCCGTCAAGAAAAAACTCGATGTCAACTACGTTGAAATTGAAACGGACGAAGCGATCAACCTCGAAAAACAAGAAATCAAAAACGCCTACGAAAGTAAATTGAAACTTCTAGAAAACATACTCGACGAAAATGGGCGAAATGAAAAAAGATGAAATAACAAAGTCCCAATGCTTGATAAAATACAAAATTTTTTAAAAAATTTGAATTTAGACGTAAAAAGGCCAAATTCGACACCGTCGTTCGAAGAAAGAAAAACGTTAATGAAAGAAGTCTTGGAGAACATTGATAAAAAAGTTTTAAAATTAGAAAACAAACCCAAAAGACCCAACACTATGGGATTCTCCAAAATTAAAAAATGAAGACAGAAAACCAAGAAAGTCCACAATCAAAGAGATCTTTGAAAATAAACAACCGTTAGATCTCATCCGACCGAGGATTTTCACACCAAGGAAATCACCAGAAATAAAAAAGGCCACCAAACCAATATGGAAATACTAAATTCTCAGTCTGAAAATAAAATTTTTAATTATTAATTTTTTTTACCGGTTATATTAGGTGTACAAATGAAACTCGGCTAAAATCTACAAAATTCAAATTTACCCTGTGGCTGAGTTTCATTTTGTACACCTAATAAATAAAAATTGTAGGAATTTAATTTCTATAAATTTGTACTTTAATTATTTTTCTAGGATGCACCATTTTCGGAAATAATTTTTTTTAAATAAATTTATCTTGAAAACAGCGTCCTAGAGAAAAAATGAATAGAATAAAAATTAAAGAGAATTGAATTTCCAACTGATTTTATTTAGTGCATTTTTTCAATATCTGTAACGGTTTACGATTTACAAGCCTTTAAAAATTAACCTTCTTAATGGTTATACTTCAATAACCTTCTTACACGGAGAAGGGAACTTTTGATGGACTTTAACGCCTAAAATGTTCAAAATTTTGAAAAAATGAACTACTAGGTGTACAAAATGAAACTGGCTAAAATCTACAAAATTCAAATTTACCCTGTGGCTGAGTTTCATTTTGTAACCTAATAAAAAAATGTAGGAATTATTCTTATACCTGTACTTAATTTTTTTTTCTAGGATGCACCATTTCGGAAAATAATTTTTTTAAATAAATTTATCTTAAAACAGTGCGTCCTAGAGAAAAAATGAATAGAATAAAAATTAAAGAGAATTTCAACGATTTTATTTAGTGCATTTTTCAATATCTGTAACGGTTTACGATTTACAAGCCTTTAAAAATTAACCTTCTTAATGGTTATACTTCAATAACCTTCTTGAGTCTGTGGCTGAGTTTCATTTTGTACACCTAATAAAATGTTCCCAGCATGAAAAAAATATCTTGACCACTGACCTACCAAGGCCAGCGCACCCTTAATCAATCAAAAGGATTATAAACAAATTTTTTTAAATTTAATACATGTTTATTCCAATAATACATGGTATAAAATTGTTTTGTGCTTTATTATTATTTTGTTTGTTTAACTGCACAAGCAAACAGTACAAAAAAAAAATCTCAAAACCTTTGATTAATAATAATAAAATATAATCCTATGCAGTAAAATAAAAACAAAAAAAAAAACTGTTAAGCATTTGGCAGACAAAAAAAGCACAAAATCTTGAGGAGGCAGAAAAATTAACACTCAAGTTTTGACTATTATTTTACGTTTTCCATCGTGCATTAGCAAGCAAGAAGCACCTACATTTTATTTACAATTTTTAAAAAATGATGTTATTAAAATATAAAATGAGACAAATTTTACGGCAAAATTTTTTTTGATAATTTAAAAAATGTACATTTAATTTGAGTATAAATATATTTACAAAATAAAATGCCCTAAGTTAATTCGCGTAGCCATTAGGTCTTTACATAGTTTCATGTTAATAAAAAATTAATTTTTTCCCCCTTAAAATTTTGTATTAAAATGCAAAACGTAATGACCCTCGACAGGACAAAATTACACAGCCCTTACCTTAAATAAGCGAAAAAATTGGAAAAATCAAAATGAAACAACAGTCTTGTCTAAAGACGCTAAAAATATACATGATTTTTTTTTAAATAAAAATAATTGAAAAAAAAAAGTTAAATTTTAAAGGAAGAATTTTGTAGAGTTAAAAATTAACGTCTAGGTTTAACTAATAACAGGAAAATAAAAATTCAGACTTCTACAAAAAATGGAAGTTGAGCGGGTTTAGACTTCGACGGTTTCATGGTGGCCGTTTTCGATGAGACCGTTGTGGCCGTTAGTAGTTGTGACGATCGGCTCCTGTTCGACCTGCTCAACTTGTTTAGGCTTCCTTTTTAGTCAGTTTCAAATTCGCGGTTTCTTTCACAGTTTTATTTAAGGGGTTTTTTAAGAGTGGTCGGAGCCGCTTTAGTTTTAGGAGCGACCTTAGGCTGGAACGGCAGCTTTTGTCGCAGGTTTCGCAGTAGTCGATGTGACTGCAGGCTTGGCTGGTTTAGTCAAAGGCGCTTTGACAGGTGCTTTGATCGGAGCTGGTTTTGGCGCTGGTTTCGCTGTCGTAGTGGTCGTCGTTTGGTTAAAGTTGTTTTAACTGCTGTTGTAGTAGGCTTCGGTGCAGGTTTCGTCAACGTGTTTGCAACTGGAGCTTTAGCTGCGAGTGTTGTCCTAGCAGTCGTACTAGATGCACTAGAAGGCCTTGAAGTAGTCGAAGTTGCTGAAGCCGGCCTTGTAATCGGTTTAACTTCAGTTTTCTTTATTTCAGTTTTGACTGCAGGCTTGGCAGCCGGTTTCGGTGCAGCTTTAACTTCAGGTTTACAGCCGTCCTGGAAACGACAGGAGAAGCCGGCTTCGGAGCAGGCTTGGCGGCCGTTTTGGTTACCGGTGTCGTCGGCTTGCTTGCAGGTTTCGGCGCTACTTTCGTCAAGGAGTGCTCGGTTTAGGAGCAGCTTTTGTAGCTGTTGCCGAAGTCGGTCGAGTAGTCGAAGAGGCAGGTCGCGCCGCTGGGGCTTTCGTCAATGTCGTCGTCGGTTTTTCGTTGCAGCTGCTGCAGCAGGTTTCGCTGCAGTCTTGTAACTGTTTTACTCGGAGATGTCTTCACTTCAGGCTTTTTGGCACCAACAGCAGCTTTCTTCACTTCTTCCTTAACCTCTTCTTTGCTCACCTTCTCCTCTACCACTGTCTTCTCTTCTCTTAGTCTTCTCTTCCTTAACAACTTCTGATACCACACCAGCTGCTGCCACAGCACCTAAAACACACATATCATTAAATTTATGATAAAAACAATACAAAATATACATACAGAACATAAAATTAGAAAAGCGAACAAAGCTTTATTTTGATCACACAAAAGAACCGTTTTAAAATCACCTTTAAGCTAAAAGTGCACTTTGAAAAAAGCTTAAATTGCAGCATTACAAGTGTAGTGAAAAGCATCTTTCAGTGCAGTTGTGATTTTCATGCAAAATTTTAATTAAATAAAATAGAATAAAAAATTGACATTTTTTTATTAAAGTAACACAAATTGAAGTTTTCTGTCGTGAGAAGCCATGCGTTTAGCCACATATAAAATGTCCTCGCCCATGCACGTCTATAAAATATTGCAAGAGAAGACAAAATTACCTGCTGCAGCGAAAGCAGCAGCGATGAGGCTATCTTTGTCTTCTTTGGGTTCTTCGACAGGTCCCGGGGCTGGGGTGGAGGTGGCGTCGCCACAGTTTCCACTTCGAATTTCTGCAACGTTTCAACATCGACGTTGGAACATTCGAGCGGTTTAACTTCTTCGGGAATCTCTTGGGGCTGTTCGACAGGTTCGCTTTTCTGTTGAACAGGTTCCGGCTCTTCGGTTTTCTGAACGGTTTCCGGCTCAAGAGGTTCGATTAGAAGATCAAGTTTTGGTTCAGGCTCTACTTTTTCTTCAACGAATGGGTCTTGATGGACATCAGCGCTCATTTCAACTTCAGTTTTGGGTTCAAGGACATCCATATTTCCAATTGTTAATTTGTTTTGGGTTCATGGACATCCATATTTCCAATAAGGTCATCTACTTCATTATTAACATAATTTTCTTCATTACTAGAATGCTGTTCCATAAATTGTAGAGGGCTCATTCCTTGAATATTAATATGAACTACTTCATGGTTAAGCAAATTTAGTTGATCTTCGATTTTTTCATTGTTCTCTTCAGTCTTAATATCGTTTTCAGAAAATCCGTTCATTTCTTTCAGTTCGTTTTCTGTCGGATTGATCATTTCGAATTCGTCGCTTTCCCTTGGGAGTCTTCAGTTTTGGGAACATCTTTGGATTGGAGAAAATCTGGAACGTTCGGGGCGCTGAAATGATCGGCGAATGTTTCAACAAGAGGGCTTTCTTCGGGTTGACCGTTTGTCTCAGGAGAGGGGATCAAACTTTCGGTTTCTAAAACACCTTCGTCCATAACAAACGGATTTTTGTCCTCAGCATGGATTTCAGCGACGAGATCGCATTTTTCGTTGGACGTCAAGTCCGGTTCCTCGTTACCGCTTTCAGAATCGAAACCAGAAGAGCTCGTTTGTTGCTCATTTTGAGTTTCTTTAACCGGCGAAATAAGATCAGGTTTGACCTCTTCTTCGGGCGTTTTTATAAAGCTTTGCTGCATCGGATCGATTTCAATTTAAATTCAGTACCGAAATGATTCTGGACCAAGTCATCCTGGATTTTATCCTCAGCAAACGGGTTGGTCTCGTTCAGCTTTTCTTTGATTTCCGAAAGATTACAGGCCATCAACGATTCATCTCCTAATTCAGCTTTCGTCGATAACGTAGTCGTATCAGCATCATCTTTGTCCTCAACTAAAAAATTAAGTCAGAAAAGCAACAAAAAACCTTTTGATAAATACCTAAGCTAGTATCGCAAGGTTTCTGTGATATGTCGGATAGGAAGTCGTTGAAGGTAGGCACTGCGACATTTTCGAGACTTCTTTCGTTCCCTTTCGCTGGCGAAGAAGCCAAAACGGTTTCTTTCACAGAGGTGAAGACCGGAACGAATTCAGCGGCGTTTGGATTCAACTGAGACATCGTCCTCCTCGTCAGCAACCTAAAATAACAAAATTTTTCCTTAAGAAAAGAGAAAAAAAACAGACAGTTAATCAGGTGAACGGGCATTAAATCTTT
>JACGAQ010002191.1:0-44702 GCA_014119065.1 Orius insidiosus | reverse complement strand
CCCCTGGGTTAAAATCAATCGCCAACCAACAGGAACTTACGGGTTATTCCAAAGAGAATGGAATCTGGGGCAGAGAATCCGGGAAAATGGAAACCGCGAATGGAAACCCCTGATGCCTGCAACCCTGAGACATTGGGTGTTAACTGCCTGCCACGATGACGAGTGGTCAGGACACCCAGGAATCGAAGAAACCGAACGCCGCGTAAGACGAGAGGCATACTGGCCAACCATTACAAAATACGTAACGTCGTTCGTGAAATCGTGTGAACAATGTCAGAGGCGTAAGAGCCCGACGAGACTGAACGCGCCAATTCAGAAACCAACTATGCCCAAAAAACCTAACGAGATAGTCGCTATGGACTTGGGCCATTCGGACGGAAACGACAAAAAATGATATTAACCATCATTGACCAATTTACTAATATGCCGAAGCATACCCGCTAAAGAACGGAACTACGATCGAAATCCTGAAAGCTCTGAAGGGAAAATACTTCCCAACGCACGGGATCCCGGAAACTATTGTTACAGATAGGGGAACCGTGTTCACCTCAGAGAAATTCATTACGTTCTGCAAACTCCATGGCATCTGGAAACGAAGGACGACCGCATACCACCCACAGTCCAACGGGGTATAGAACGATTCCATCGCACCTTAGAGGACATCGTTGCGAACCTGTCAAAGGAAAATGGCCGCGACTGGGAAGTGTGTTGTTACCTACGGCGCTCGCAGCATACCGAAGTTCACTCATTCATCCACGGATACTCCCCGAACTTCCTTCATTTCGGACGAGACATACGTGCACCAAGCTCCATTAAGTTCCAATGGGAGAAACCAGATGATTTCTGGAGATCAATGGATAGGAGCAACCGAGCTCGGGAGTCCGCCTTGCGGACAATGGAGAAAAGATGGAAGGCACGCGAGGTGCAGGCCAATAAAACTCGAAACCCACGATACTTACAAATAAATGAACCTGTATATGTAAAGATCATGCACCCGGTAACCGGGGCGAATAAGAAATTTGGTGCACGATGGGTAGGGCCATGGTACGTTCAAAAGAAGATCTCTGAAGTAAACTACGTCGTACAAGACACCACTGGAAGAAACCATTTGCTGCACATCAGTCGGCTAAAGACTGCTTTTCTGAGGGGGCCCTTGAATCAGGAGCAGGACCAAATAGTCCAACGACCACACCCCAGACTGAGCCAGAAGAGGAGAAGCACGATGACGACGAGGACTACTACGAGCTCCCTGACAACAGACGCTCGGAGAACAACCATGCGGACAAAGACGTCCTCAAAAGAGCGCCGGACATGGAACCATGCATGGAGAACGATGTACTCAGACAACCGGACAAGGACCCAACCGAATCAAGCGACGACTGGGATAATGCATACCAACCTATAATAGTCCCCCCATATTCCCTACGGCCACGTAAAATAGACAATTACAAGCAAAAATTCAATTTGTAAAAAAAAAAAAAAAAAAAAAAAAAAAAAAAAAAAAAAAAAAAAAAAAAAAATTTGTTCTAGCATTCAAACTAGGGTTAGTGTCACTTTAGGAATACTTCATAGCAAACCTTCCAACTTAACTTTTATTTATAGCTAATAGAATTTAAAACTTAATAAGCCTTACTTACATCCTTCCAAACGGTAGAAATGTCGCAGGGAAAGAATATCGCGACCCTCCGCCTGGACCTTCTAAAAACCCACTTTAGTATTATTGGCGATTGCGCCCACCTATTAAGAAACGCCAGGTGCAAGCACTACCGAAAAAAGAAATTCGAAAAGTTGATATTTGCCCTCCGCGCGTGCTATCACATCGCGGGGATCCCACCAGACCAGATCCCACCAGACTCGGAGTACGACTTGTCAGATTTGGAAACTGAGGTGGAGGTACCAAAACGAATGAGCGACCGGCTACAAAACCTAGAGCAACAATTACGACACCGACCACCGGTCCAAAAGTAATACAATCGCCTACGGGTCAACAACATCCCAATGACGTCCGTACGACCATGGTCAGCAGGACCATCGGAGGAGGAGACTGAAGAGCCAGAGGTAATTAACTGGACAAATCAAGAAATACCGGCCACGACCATCACACCAACTGTCACCACCCCATCGACCACCAGAAAGCGACCACGAACGAGTTCACCGAAGACGACCCCAACGAAGACAGCCGAGGCTAGGGACCACGCCTCCGACTCTCCAGTGCCCACAGCTCAGAATTGCAGAGTCTGCAGACGACCGGGTGGAATCGGACGAATGCGTCGATGCGACGCATGTCGGAACTTTTTTAATCGACGAAAGGGGCGACCCCCGATTCAGTGTAGGCACACATCAGCTAAAGACAATGCACCGACCTGCACATACTGCCGATACAAGAGGTGTGCTCGGCTCGCTCGGGACTCCACATCGACAAAGGGGCAAAGGATTGCCGATGAGGGCATCGGCCACCCGGGAGAAGAGGGATGTAATAAGGAAGAACCAGTAAGAACCGGTGATGAAGACTGATACACCCCACCCCGAGGGAAACCCCGTTCCGAGTGGGACGCCATTATATAAACCCCCGTCAGTCTCAGCAGCAGTAGTCTCGAGTCGACAGCCAGTTTGTGAAGTTTATGAAGTGTAGAAAATCGTTGTAAAGAAAATTAAAGCATTGTTAGTGTGATAAGGACACGGACTGAATTAGGTGAGCGATATTTTAACTGTTTTCTTGTATGAAGGATTTTAGAGTAAGGTAAATTCATAGTACAAATGATAATTTAATGTATGCAAGTTGAAGAGGTTACAAATAAAATTGGACCCTGTATAATTTGAATAGTTGTTGGTGAATTTGTTCCCCAAAATCTTAAAGGATAGCGAGCGAAGAACCGGTGGTGGACTGTGGACGGACTGTCCAGAAGGAATTAGAGTGGGTAGCGCTCGGAGGAGTCCGATCGCCCGGGAGAGCCCGATCATTTAAACGGTCTAAGGTAAGCCTCTCACTCCGCAGACGAAATCGGGAATTACAAACATAAGGAATATTTAGTAAACATTTTGTAGATATGGGACCAATAGAACAGCCGTAGCGCAATAAACAAAATTTTTGACTCCATCTTGGATACTTGGGAAAATTTTTGAGTGTACGTGTCGACATAATGCGGTTCGCCATATTGCATTTGATCATAGCAGAAATCGCGAGAACCGTTCACCATAAAAAATCTGCAACTCATCATAAAGAAAATAGTCGAAAACGTTCACCATAATGCATTTGAACATATACATATCACCATAAAGAACATATTTAAACTTGTCGTTTCAACATAACGCAGTTGAACATAAAGAACTTTCATTATAAAGAACTTGTCGTTTCGTCATAAAACTGTTTCTGTCGTGGGCATATACATCTCACCAAACTAGGGATAGCCAAAGAGCAAGCCTATTTTCGCCGTTTAAAACGCGATATGGCGAAACTACAAAAACCTTAAAACTTGACGGTTCACCATAATGCAATCTCACCATAAAAAAAAACAATCTTTTTGACTTGTTTTTTTCTAGATGTGAATTGCATTATGGTGAACTGTCAAGTTTTATTTTTGTCGTTTCGCCATAAACGCGTTTTAAACGCCGAAAGTAGGCTTGTTCTTTGGCTGTCCCTAGTTTATGGTGAGATATTATGCCCAACAGAAACAGTTTTATGGCGCACAAGTTTAAAAAGAGGCTTTTATGGTGAGAAGCGCTATGGTGACTCGCACTTTCTTTATGTCGACTTGCAATTGAAAAAGTCGTTTATGGCGAAACGTTTTATGTTGAACCATTTTTGAACTTTTGCTTTATGTTCAATTGCATTTTGCCAAAACGCATTATGGTGAACTACAGATTTTTATGTCCAACTGCTTTAGGGTGAAATGCGTTATGTTGAACTTGTTCTCCCAAAAAAGCTCCTTACACATTCAGGAATATCTTCAAAGATTTGGTGACAATCGGATGATAGGATCGGCGAAGGAATGCTTCTTGCGGAGACATGAGACCCTCTCCCAAAAACTGTTCAATGAGAGTAATCCGATAACTTTTGAGAAAGTTAAAATTGTTATTACTAATGTTATCAGTTATTACATGTAGTTGAACATGAAAAGGGGTCCACCAGTCAATGCAAAACCGGTTCTGCAATGGTCCTCATTAATGCGTGGGGACTGGGGTTGCAGCAGGTGGTTCACGAGTGACAAGTTTCTACCGCGCTTATCAATAGAAGGAAAAGAGCTACAAGTTGCAGGACTTCCGTTATGAAATCAAGAAAAAGAAAATGCTTTAAAAAAAATTTTATTTCATAAAAATAATTTTTGAGTATTTTCAAACAATAACAAGAATTTTGAACAGCCAACAGGTAACAAGGTAAAAACTTAAAGAAGAAAAGTTAACGTGAAGATCTGCTTTTGGCGAGGGCTTCCATGATGTCTTTTTGGGAGAGGATGTTCTTGAGGAGGAGCCCTAGGAGGAGTTGCTGCTTCGCATTGCCGATGAATGGGGTGTCCAGAAAAGCCGGGAAGCCTCGATATCCGTCAATCATCGTATACAGCGGAGGTCGAATAATCCCGAGCACTTCACGGCCGAAATCCCCTCTAGAAACAGTATTACATTCGACTTCATGGATCAAATCAAGAGAGATTTTTTTAACGTAGAAATAAAGGAGCATGTTGTCCGTCCGGCTTAGATGGACGTAAAGAAGATCTCACGTGTCAACACGATTTTGTTCGGTTCGATCCCGGCTTCTTCGACGAGCTCACGGTTGATGGACTGCTCAGGGGTTTCACCGGCGTCGACGAGACCCCCTGGAAAGCCGACATGTCCGTCGAAACGGAACTGCATATGTACCGCAGCTCTCGGCTGGTAGATTTTTCCGTATTCTTCATGTACGATGGTCGCATCGGAGAAAAGCATGCAGTGCGCCGCTTGTCTGCTATCGCGGAACGTGATTCCCGATAGTATCTGCCCAGTGACATCGACGAATTCACCGTCGCCGGTAAAAATCTTGGTGTCCATTCTCAAGGTTAATTCATCATCACCGCCACTGACTCACCACGTGTTCGTGTTGTTCGACTGATGATCCTCTCGATCCGCGTACACCCTCCTTTCCATCCCTCCCCTTTTCTTCGGAGGAGGGGTTTATACAAGTTACATCCCTAGATTGACGTTAAGTCGATTTCTTACGTCACCAAATCACAACTACTCAACCGGTTTCAACCCTTCTGCATATTTCGCACTATAAAAATTTACTATGAGAACATCTATTTCTAGTAGTAACGACTTTTCTCACCAACCGTTTCAAATTGCAAAATTTCTTCAGTCTACCAAATGAGCCTTCGATGGTCGCTTCTTACTGTCTTTCTTACTTATTAATTTAAAAAACAATGTTTGAAAATAATAAACTGTTTTAAATTTATCTTTTTTTTATCATCAGAAGATAAAAACTATTTACAAAAAAAATTTATGACGTGATAATGTATGCTAGGTGTGTAAAATCTCGTCAATTTAAATGTCCGGAATGCAAATGTGGATGCACTTAATCCAGTTATCCGATCCCCAACTGCATCTCACCCCTCGCGAAGAAACCGGTTGGCAAATGAAATTTTTTATTTTAAACCCCCTCGTAAGCTTTTGCAATATTTATTGTTACATCCTAGGCATTTGCGTCCTATTGTTACATGGGAAAATTTTGCACTGAATAGATTCTCAAGTCCTAGTTGACGGCAGTGTTGGGCGTAATCGTAATCACAATTACGATTACGATTGTAATCGCAAGTTTCTTAATTACGATTACAATCGTATTCGTATTTTTTTCTGCGATTACAATCGTAATTGTATTTTTTTTCTGCGATTACCATTACATATATGTAATCGTGTTTTTTTCTGCGATCGTAATCGCATTTTTTTTTCCAGCGATTACGGGCGTAATCGTATTTTCGTTAGCTTTTACGGCTCGTATATGACATCAGGTAATCTCAGTAAAATGTCCCGACAGTCGTAACAAAATATGATTACGCCCGTAATCGCTGAAAAAAATGCGATTATCGCAGAAAAAAATACGATTAATGGTAATCGCAGAAAAAAAAATACAATTACGATTGTAATCGCAGAAAAAAAAATACGATTACGGTTGTAATCGTAAAAAAAATGCGATTACAATCGTAATCGCAGAAAAAATACGAATGCGATTGTAATCGTAATCGAATTAGAATTGCGATTACAATCGTAATCGTAATTGCGATTACGATTACGCCCAACACTGGTTGACGGATTATCGAGTCCGAAAATGAAGAATTGCCCTTATCTTATCTTTTGAAGAGGGCGTAAATTTTGGTTTTACCCATAATTATTCAAAGAAAAATCGATGAAAAAAACTGGGGAGTGCCCAGGATTTCAGGAGAGCCAGGAAAAAAGCTTCCAAAATCTTATTAAATAAGTTTCTTAAATATCAGGACACCCAAAAATCATGTAAAAAAAAAGCAATTTTTGCCGGTAAAACTATGGAAAACAAGAAGTTCTCTGAAGTCTTGGAAATATTGAGGAAAAACTACAATATCCGGTAAAATTGGGTTCCAGGAGTAAATTTTGATATCCCGCGGAGTCTCTTAAAAAATTAAATAGAAAAAAGGGCCCAAAAATCTGGTTTCTTGGCCGAAAAACAAAAACTAACTCCTAAAAACCTGTTGAAAAAGCAATTTTTGACCCAAAAAAGTGTGGAAAACTACTACATATCAGGTAAAATTGGGTCTTTTTGGGGAGTGTATACGTGTCGACATAATGCGGTTCGCCATAATGCATTTGACCATAAAATACCTGAAATCGCGAGATACCGGTCACATAAAAAATCTGCGACTCAACATAAAGAAAATAGTCGAAAACGTTCACCATAATGCATTTGAACATAATACATCTCACCATAAAGAAGAGATTTAACACTTGTCGTTTCGACATAAAATTTGTCGTTTCAACATAACGCATTTGAACATAAAGGAAACTTGTCGTTTCGCCATAAAACTGTTTCTGTCGCTTGGCTAATACATCTCACCATAAACTAGGGACAGCGAAAGAGCATGCCTATTTTCGCCGTTTAAAACGCGATTATGGCGAAACGACAAAAACCTTAAAACTTGACATTTCACCATAATGCATTTGAGCAATTCGCCCATTCTCGCGAGAGGAAAAAATTAACTCACTTGTGTCATAAAACGAGCTTATCCCATTGGCTGCCTTTGATTTTGCTTTGTTGAATTGCAGTTGGGTGAACTGTCAAGTTTTATGATTTTTGTAGTTTCGCAATAATCGCGTTTTAAGCTGCGAAAGTAGGCTTGCTCTTTAGCTGTCCCTAGCTTATGGTGAGATCTATTATGCCTAAACGACAGAAACAGTGTTATGGCGACAAGTTTAAACAGAGGCTTTATGGTGAGAAGCGTTATGGAGCACTTTTTTTTTATGTCGACTTGCATTTAGTGAAAAGTCGTTTATGGCGAAACGCTCTATGATGAAATGCATTATATTCAAGATTTTTTCCCCAATAAATTCAAATTTGGTGAAGATCGGACGCAATAAACAAAACGGATGGACACACCTCCGCCATTTTTGGACGGCCGGACGGCCGGCACCACAGAAAAATTCTGTTAATTCAGTTTTCCTCTACGGTGCCTGTTGTCACAATAACTTCTCATTTAGGAAGTGAAAATAAAGTGATCGATAAATTAAAGTGAGTATTTTTTATCTCACAATTTACGTGCTGTCAAAACTTCAATGTCGTCTCATGTCATTCGAATCAAGGTTTGTACGATATTTTAAATTAGCCCATTTATTATTATCTTATTTTATTTATTGATAAACAAAATTATTCAGAGCACAATTTATAGAGTGTTTTAAAGTAGAAGCACCCTTCAAAATTGTGGCTTCGTTGAAATGTCAGACTTTTTCATCGACTGTCAAAGCATCGAATAGAAAAACGAAAAAAACATGAGATGAATCTCCCTTTCAAGATAATTTCAGATGCATTCAGCCATTTTCATCCATGGTCAACAAGTTTTATTCTTTTTCAACTTTTTGGTAGATTCTTCCTGTATGTGGGAACTAGAATTAGACGTCCTTGGGAATAATTACCGGGTTAGAAGCCACATTTTATAAGCCCCTATTCCGTTTCACAAACCGTCAAAGATCTGAACAAATTAATTTGTTTGTCTCATTGTCATTTAGTGATCCGCCTTTTAATTTTTAAATAAACTCCTTCGGTGTCAGAGCTCGCAATTAATTATTTTAGGCCCTTTTTCTTTGACGAAGCTTTTAAAGTTTTTGTGATACCCTCCAGGCCTCAGGAAAAGGGTGTACCGATCATCAGGTTGTCTGTGTTGCCGGCCGTCCGTCCGTCGGATTTTTCCGAAACACTTTATGGCAGAGTACAGTTACGGATTGTCATCAATCGTCGTATTTTATTAGGTGTACAAAATGAAACTCGGCTAAAATCTACAAAATTCAAATTTACCCTGTGGCTGAGTTTCATTTTGTACACCTAATAAATAAAAATTGTAGGAAATTTAATTCTCTATAAATTTGTACTTAATTATTTTTTTCTAGGATGCACCATTTTCGGAAAATAATTTTTTTAAAATAAATTTATCTTGAAAACAGTGCATCCTAGAGAAAAAATGAATGGAATAAAAATTAAAGAGAATTGAATTTCCAACAGATTTTATTTAGTGCATTTTTTCAATATCTGTAACGGTTTACGATTTACAAGCCTTTAAAAATTAACCTTCTTAATGGTTATACTTCAATAACCTTCTTACACGAGAAGGTCAACTTTTGATGGACTTTAACGCCTAAAATGTTCAAAATTTTGAAAAAATGAACTACTAGGTGTACAAAATGAAACTCGGCTAAAATCTACAAAATTCAAAACACTGTGGCTGAATTTCATTTTGTACACCTAATAAAAAAGTACTAGTTTGAAGAGCTTCAAACGAAAACTTTCTTGAAGAGAAGTAAAAATAGAGGAGAAGTATAAGTGGGGAAGTATAACGTAGGGGAAGTATAAAGGAGGGGAAGCATAAAGAAGGGGAAGTATAAGGGAGGAAACATAAAGAAGGGGAAGTATAAGGGAGGGTAGGTACTACGGAGGGGACGTACAAAGGAGGAGAAGTATACATTTTTCAGAAAGAAAAAAGAAAGGTACACCATAGTAAAGATTTACATAGGTAAATTTCAATTTATGCAGATGTTTAGTTGTATTTAATATTATAAAAAATGGAAGAACCCTCAGAATTCTTCGAAAGAACCAGGAAACCCACAAAAATTCAGAAACTGACCAATCGTAAGTGTTTCCAGCAAATTCACATTATTTAAATTTCTTCAGCGATGAAAAAACTTAAGAGAAAAGTCGAGAAAAAATGTTTTTCCGCTTTTCTTTCACCAAAGGGTATAATTCAAATATTTTCGCCGGGTTCATCGGCTTTTTTTATGGAGTTCTTCTCACTTTGTGTAAGTATCGAAACGTCCAATGGCATCTACTGAGATTTTTTGTAACTAAATTAACATTTTACTTTGCTTTATTCACCTATTTTTTATTTACTTTCATGATTTTATTTTTAGCCTTTTACTTTTTAATATTAAAAGACCTCGAGTTTTCTGAATCGACTAACTTCATTGACGGTGACTGTTGGAGCTTGTTTGGACTTGGATGTGCTATTTCATCACAAGTATTTTTATATTATTATTATTATTATTATTATTATTATTATTATTATCATTATGTTATTAGTTACGTTGTATCTCTTACTTGCTTTTCCTGCGATGTGTGGAAAAGGTGGAAGAGGAACTTTAAAGCATTCATTATCGCTTATTTACTGGCGGGACCTGTCGCCAATTTAACAGAAAACGGCAAAGAAATCATCCGATCTTACACATGCGCTTATACAATGATTTATAAATAACAAGCTCAAGTAAATCAAAATTTAAAAAATTTAAGAAAATTAAAACATTTATCAGGCACGAACTCATCTATCAGCCTTTTTATAGCACTTTGATGAACCTGAAGGTCATTTTTGGTTGTTTTTTGGTGAAAAATTTTGTGACATTTGTTTTTAGGGAGATACAAGTGAAATTAAAGAAGCTATGGAATCATTAGATGGGGTTATGGAACCCCTAAAACACGAATTTATGGATAGCGATTTTCATCAAGTAAAATGATATTTTGTGTCCTTTTTTTAAAAGCTACTTTTAGCTAGAAAAAGAACAATAGATTACAATGGTTCTCAAATTGAGCAAAATTACTACAAAAAATTAGAAAATAAGTGTGAAAGTTTGTTTTAGTATTATTTTTTTCTAGCCCCCTCAAAGTTTCTCACTCTCATAGACCAATAGAAGGCTTGAAAATGGTTTAAGCCACTCCCACAGACCAATAGAAGGCTTGAAAATGGTTTAAGCCACTCCCACAGACCAATAGAAGGGTTGAAAATGGTTTAAGCCACTCCCACAGACCAATAGAAGGGTTGAAAATGGTTTAAGCCACTCCCACAGACCAATAGAAGGCTTGAAAAGTGGCTTAAGCCACTCCCACAGACCAATAGAAGGCTTGAAAGTGGCTTAAGCCACTCCCACAGACCAATAGAAGGGTTGAAAATGGTTTAAGCCACTCCCACAGACCAATAGAAGGCTTGAAAATGGTTTAAGCCACTCCCACAGACCAATAGAAGGCTTGAAAATGGTTTAAGCCACTCCCACAGACCAATAGAAGGCTTGAAAATGGTTTAAGCCACTCCCACAGACCAATAGAAGGCTTGAAAATGGTTTAAGCCACTCCCACAGACCAATAGAAGGCTTGAAAATGGTTTAAGCCACTCCCACAGACCAATAGAAGGCTTGAAAATGGTTTAAGCCACTCCCACAGACCAATAGAAGGCTTGAAAATGGTTTAAGCCACTCCCACAGACCAATAGAAGGCTTGAAAATGGTTTAAGCCACTCCCACAGACCAATAGAAGGCTTGAAAATGATTTAAGCCACTCCCACAGACCAATAGAAGGGTTGAAAATGGTTTAAGCCACTCCCACAGACCAACAGAAGGCATGAAAGTGGCTTAAGCCATCCCACAGACCAATAGAAGGCTTGAAAGTGGCTTAAGCCACACCCACAGACTTGGAAATATTAATAGTTAAAAACACGACATTTAAAGGGTGTTTTCAGCTTAATTTCGCCTGGGAAGTAGCCTTTTGGAGGGAAGTTAAAATTTAAAAACTTTAATTTTAAAGCTATCATGTCAAGTGCGAATGACAACTGTAAAAAAATATTTGCGAATAACTACGACGAATGTGCCGAGTCAGTTTCTGCGGCTGCGGCTTGGGCATTATGCTGGCCGCTGAAGCTCAACTTCATATGCGACACTGTCTCATGTATTTAAAAAAACATTTTTTTCTACAATTTTTTATGTTTAAAAAGCAGCAGAGAGCGATGAATGTGATCCAAAAAGCGAAATTCCTTCAGGATGGGGGCACGGTTACGAATATGTTTTGAAAGCAAGAAAAGATATGTTTAAAGATTTAGAAAACGCTAATGTCTCATATCAAATTATAAAACCAAATGTTACAGTAAGTTTTTTTTAAAGCAATCTAGGGCTTGATGGGGGGCCTGTGCCCAGGCGGGGGCTCTCTCCATATTGCCATTGCAACCTTTTCAGAGTTAACTATAAAGTGGCCTTACCAACTGATCTACGATCCCTGGGTGGTGAAAATACGAGCATCCTTTCTGCAAAAATTAAAATAATTAAATATTTCTTATAGTTAGATGTACGAACTGCAGAAGACACAGCGCAGGCTATCATCAAAGAATTTGAAGTAAAAAAAATTTTATTGACAAATCCTTCTTTTCATTAAGCGTTTAATGGCTTTGGCATTTATAAGGGTCATTTTAAGGTTTATTTCATTTATTTGATTTAAATAATGTTTTTTAAGCGCTTCAAGTTACCATAATGGATATTTAGATCATTTACTTCTCGAATTTCTACATAACGAAATATTTTAAGAGAATTAACGCAAGGAGATACCGTCAGAATAAATATACTCTCTTCCTTTGAAAAGTACAGAAAAACACTTTTTTGTTGATCCCACTCAATGGAAATTGTCTAGAAAAGAGTTAAGCCGAACGGTAAATCGATAGATTTAGAAAGTCACTCCCACAGACCAATAGAAGGCTTGAAAATGGTTTAAGCCACTCCACAGACCAATAGAAGGCTGAAAGATGGTTTAAGCCACTCCCACAGACCAATAGAGAGCTGAAAGTGGCTTGAACCACTCCCACATACCAATAGATGACTTAAAGTGGTTTAAGCCACTCCCACAGACCAATAGAAGGCTTGATAGTGGATTAAGCTACCTCATAGATCAATGGAAGGCTTGAAAAGGTTTAAGCCACTCCCACAGACCAATAGAAGGCTGAAAGTGGCTTGAACCACTCCCACATACCAATAGATGACTTAAAAGTGGTTTAAGCCACTCCCACAGACCAATAGAAGGCTTGAAAGTGGATTAAGCCACCCTCATATATCAATGGAAGGCTTAGAAATGGTTTAAGCCACTCCCACAAACCAATAGAAGGCTTGGAAATATAAATATAATTGAAAATACGGCATTTCAATGGTGTATTCACCATTATTTCGCCTGGAAAGTACCCTTTTGGAGGGAAGTGTAAATTTTTTAAAACTTAAAAAAAAAATTTTTTAATAGTTACAATTTTTTCCTCATTTTTTGAGTGTGAAGCCCCAATTTTACAGGATGTAAATAAGCCGAGAAAAACTTCTGAAAGCCCTCTAAAAATTGGAGTTACTGGCGACAACCGCAGAATCTTCTGAAAACGTTAAAATAGTTAAAGTTCTGATAAAAAAAGTATTTTTTAGACATCAAATTGCTTCAAAACGTTCATAGATCTTATAACAGCATCGACAATCATTATAATCGACAGATTATTTTATGAAACTATAGATTTGGTGAGAAGACACTCAAAAATTGATTTCAACAATCTGGTATTCTCTTAAAATTAAAAAAAAACCTTTTAAAATTTAAAATAGGTACTCATAATATGACGGTCACTGTTAAAGGAAAAGGAATGATGGCATCGATGGTCAATCTGTCATTCAAGGATTTAACTTTCATAAAATCTCAACGAACATATTCGAATAATGGCAAGTTTTCTATAAAAATTGAGCTTTTAACTATTTTATTCAGAATGTCTTCTGCTCTTCATTTTTGGATAATAATTATTTAAAAAGGATTTATTTATTATATTTTATTTTGTTTACAATGTCGATATTTGAAGGATATGCCGAAAGGCTGAAACGTCTTATATGCTCTTTGTTCTACCCAAAGGTTAAAAAAAAATGTTAAAATTAAATTAATTTTGAAATAGAGAGAAAAACAAAGAGTTTTGTATTTATTTAATGATACATTGAAAAAAAGGATTGCTTATATGAGACATAGGATTTCAAGAATTGGAAGAAAAGTTAAAGAAAAGATTAACGGTAAGGGGAAAGAACCTATCGAAATAGCTTATTGTTATCATTGTTTAATAATTAATTTTTGTTTAATGTTATTAATTATTATTGTTTTTTTGTAGCAAGATAATAGTTTTTTTTTGTTTCTTCGTTTACGATACCCGCAATACCTCGGATGGCTTGTAATCTTCAAGCGGGAAGACGAAAATGTCTAATTTGCGGAGAAAATGAGCCGATATTGATAAAAAAAGAAAATTGAAGATTCATGAATGTGATCTTGTCTGTACATTTATTGCATGGAATGTTGGGGCGATATCGAGCGGATTTGCATCGTTGTTTTCCGAGGTTTTCTTCGGACGACGAAAGCGTCGAAAGAAGCGAAGAAGAGATCGATTAAAAAAGCATTTTTTTAAATATAAAAATATAACTAAAAAAGAAGAATGAACCAGAGTAGGGCATAATCGTAATCATAATTGCGATTACAGATATGATTATTGATTATGATTATGTACTCAGAAAATGGAGGAAATCGACCCAAAAACCTGGTAAAAAGTACTAGTCTGGAGCTGGCCCCGACGGGAACTTCCTTAAGGAGAAGTAACAATATAGGAGGGGGAATTATAACCGAGGGGAAGTATAAAGGAGGGGAAGTATAAAGAAAGAGAAGTGTAACGGAGAAGGAAGTTTAAAAAAAAAATTTCAAATTATTGGGTTTTTAAGTTTTTTTTTGTTTAAATTTGCAGTTTTTTAGAATTCTTTTTTTTCGACACTTCTTCGAAGTATCAAGGTAGAAATAATGGGCTCTTTGGCCTAGGGGTGTGCCTCGTAAAGGGTAGAAGTACGAAATTTCTCCCTACTTAAAAAAAAATTAATAAATAAAAAGTCGCAATTTTTTTTTTTTTCGAAAAATTTTTCGGGCTTAATTTTTTTTTCTGAAAAATTTTAAAGTTTTTTTATTGACCAAAAAAAAATTTTTTTTTTTCAAGAATTTTCAAGTTTATTTCGAAAAATTTTCCGGGGTTTTTTTCGAAAAATTTATAAGTTTTTTTTTTTTTTTTTTTTTTTTTGAAATATTTTTGTCAAGGTAGAAATAAGGGCTCTTTGCCTAGGGATGTGCCTCTCGTAAAGGGTAGAAGTACGAAATCTCCCTACTAAAAAAAATTAATAAATAAAGTCGCAATTTTTTTACGCCAAAATTCTTAAAAATAAGGAGTAATTGGTGAAAATTTGGTGAAAATCGGATTAACGGTTCGGCCGCAGCACATTTTTTAAAATTTCAAAACAGACATATCTCCGCCATTTTTTTCGAAATTCAAAAATCGCCCTCGTACATTCTTCTTCACCGGCTAAAGAAATTTTGGTGAAAATTTGGTGAAAATCGGATGAAAATTGTGGCCGTAAAGTGTTCCGGAAAAAAATGCTACGGACGGCCGCCGGCACCACAGACAAAGTTGATCGGTAAAGATCAATATTCGATTTGACCCTCCGGGGTCTGGAAGACCCTTCCCCAAAAACCACGTCGAGGGTATCGCAATAACTTCTTTAAGGAAGTTAAAAAGTACTAGTCTGGAGCTGGCCCCGACAGGAAGTTCCTGAGAAGTAGCAATATAGGAGATGGAAGTATAATGGGGGAAAGGATAAGGGAGGGGAAGTATAACGGAGGGGAAGAATAAGGGAGGCGAAGTATATGGAGGGGAAGTGAATCGGAGGGGGAAGTATAATAGAGGGGAAGTACAACGGAGGGGAAGTATAATGGGGAAGTAAGGGAGGGGGAAGAGGGGGGAAGTAACGGAGGGGGAAGTATAATAGAGGGGGAAGTACAACGGAGGGGGAAGTATAATAGAGGGGGAAGTACAACGGAGGGGGAAGTATAACGGAGAGGAAACCTTTACCCAAAATTTGCCAACTTTTTTCTTAATTTTTTATTATTTTATGAGAAAATATTTGCATATTTTAGCTTATTTTTTAAAAAGAAGCGGCGAAGTGTCCTTCAAAATTTGTAGGGAGGAAGATCGATTATCTAAATCAAAATACGATTTTTCCTTTAATTAAATAGTTAATCAACCTAAAATTTGGTTAATATTATTAGGAATATGTTTAATTAATTATATGAAAGGATTTTAATAGCTTAATTATGTTATAATAATTTTATTAAATAATTAAAATACATCGAATGATAAATCGATGGTTTTTTAAAAGTATGAGTCAGAGTTTTGCAATAACAAGCTGGAACTTGAGCTTCTTATTTTTCCCCTTAGAAATCAACAATTTGTTGATTTGATGATGAAATTATTTGACGTTTTTATCCATTTTGTTGTCGTTTATTATGAGCCGTGTTTAGCTTTAGTTTTATCCCCTTTTCACGTTCCTAATCCCGCGTAAAAGACTGAGTTATGTCCCCTTCGTGCGATTTTAAATTTCAATTATGTTTTCGTTGAATAAAATTTTATGCGTTTTTGTCATTTTGTGCCTGACGGAGACGTTCGAGAATGAAGTCAGAGAAATCGGTAAATTGCCCTACTGTAACAGACATGCTTCGAAAGAACTTAAAAAGTAAGTTTTTCAGTTTTTAAAATGTCTTTTTGATTTTTGAATTTTTTTTAGACTTGTTTTTGTAAGCACTCTTGATGGGAAAGTTTCTGCGTTGAATCTTGAAGATGGTGGTGTCGAGAAATGGGCCGTCTCGACAGGACCTGGGCCGATGCTCTCGTCGAGTATCCACACTTTGGAGGTACCATCTTCCCAGCAAAATTTTGCTGCTTAACTTGTTCTAAAAGGCTTTCTATCTTATAAAAATAAGTCGAAAATGTCTTTAGCTCCTAGGAAATCTTTTTATTTAAGCCTATATCTTGGTTAATTTGCTGATTTCAAAGTTCTGCTGTAGTGTCCCCATTTTTGGTTTGTTTCTTGATTTTTTTGGCTGAGAATTAATCATTTTTTGACGTTTTTACTCAGGCAGCCGAACAAGGCGATCCGAGGCGAGTCATTCGCTTCAGTGCGGACGTTGTCCGAGGCGTGCAGCAGCCGATCGGAGTCGGTACATCAAAGGAATTTGCCTCGCCTCGGCTCACGCACCGCAGTCTTATTTTATTATCATTCTTGTAAAATTTTTAATTGGCTCCCTTCTTCACTTCACAAACATTGACTAAGGAGCTCACCACAAGTTTTATTTTATTTCTATAAAGCTTTCTTCGCCCCAACTTTTTTTTGCTTCGTTTTTCCATCAATTTTGACATCAGCATAAATGCGGCACTCGCCAGTCCGCATATGAACTGAAACTGCCACGGGGCACAAATGCCAGGTTTTTCCGGATCACTGCCTTGGGAGCGTTCGCTTCTATTTGATTCCGATGATCTCGTTCGCTTCTATTCAAATCCTGTCGATCTCGTTAGACTCGAATTCGATTTCGAATCTCACTTCCCGCACGAGGCAGCCCCAGGCGAATCGAGGCCGTTCTGCCTCGCTCAGTGTGGCTTTAGGGCATTTTCTCTCTTTTGGTCGAAAAAGTTTTCATTTCTCCGGATGTTTAGGTGATGTATTTTATATTTTGGCTGAGAAAGCCACCTTTTATTAAATTTTGGGTTTTTTTTTTCAATCAGGAAGTCCCGAATTTATTTGATTTTTGAGCGTATTCCACATTTGGGCTCCATAAAACCCACATTTTTTTAAGCCTAATTTTTATTTAATTTGTGGGTATTTCTCCTTGTTTTTTGGTCAAGATATTCTGGAATTTTCGGATTTTACTGGATTTTTGAGGGCATTTGTAATTTTTCCACTGAAAAACGGTTTTATTGTATTCATTTTGCTGTCTTTGCTATTTTTTTTTTTTTGGCTGAGTAGTCTGAATTGAAGAAAAAGTCTTGAAATTAAGGAAATCAAATCAAAATTTAATCCTAGATAATTATTTGAAGCCCTTTTTTTTTTCAATTTTTAAATTGATTCAGCTTTTTTCATGTCTGTAAAAACTTCGTTTTTATCCTCCCTTTCGTTAATCTTGTTTGGGAAGCCAATGTCCTTGAATGATTTCTAATTAGTGATATAGTGCGACGAATATTTGCATATTAAAGGGTTTACATTCTATTTTGAAAAACAAAAAACCTAAAAAACAATTTGTTGAACAACAGAAAGAAGCCTTATAAATAGATCAATTCTGAATCTAGTTCTTTAAAAAGTAAAATTACAATAAATTAATTAATAATCACTTTTGTGATCCTGAAAAACATTTTTAAATGGCGTTCAGAAATATAAATAAATAAATAGGTTTGATATTGATTTTAAAATAGGATTTTCTGGGACATTTTCATTAATATGGTATTCCTATTGATTTTTCGATATGGCTGACAATTTTTAGGGAGCGTTGGCAAATATTTTTGACTTAAAAACCAACTTTAGGTGTTAATTAATTTTTTTTCTGCCAAAAGTCCCCAGTTTACTGATCTTTTTAGTATACAGGGTGTCCGGAAACACATGGCAAGCGTCTGGGAGAGCGTTAAAAAGTGGTTTTACGAAAAAAAGTTAAATGTAAACCCCCCTTAATTTAAATCAAAGAATTTGATGGTGTAGTTTAAAATCCGCTGGATATACAGGGTGTCCCAGACATAACCTAACTTCGTTATTTCAAATGAGAACCCCTATTTTTTATTCAGATTCGTAATCTACGCAAAATTTCAAGTAGATTTGAGTACTCATATGACGATTTTGGACAACTTTTAAAAAATGTCAAAATTTAGCGTTTTTTGCGCTAAAATCCGTTAAAATTGACCTAGGAGACTCGTTTTTTTTTTAATTCCACTTATTTTTTCCCGAAGAATCCAACTGTCTCAAATTTGAGCATCTTCGCATTCTGCATCACGAGATTTCGTCGCTAATGGCCTTTTTTCAAGTTTAACTCCAAATTCCATACTTCAAAATGGAAATTAGCGATTTGTTGACGGAATTTTAATTTTTGATGCATAAACACAAAAGACGCTGTAGCTCTTTCAAAATTTGTGGTCCGAAAGAAAAATTCCTTTCAACAAGTGCTAATTTTCATTTCTGAACTAAAAATTTGGGTTCTAACTTGAAAAAAGGCCATTAGCGACGAAATCTCGTGATGCAGAATGCGAAGATGCTCAAATTTGAGACAGTTGGATTCTTCGGGAAAAAATAAGTGGAATTAAAAAAAAACGAGTCTCCTAGGTCAATTTTAACGGATTTTAGCGCAAAAAACGCTAAATTTGACATTTTTAAAAGTTGTCCAAAATTGTCATATGAGTACTCAAATCTACTTGAAATTTTGCGTAGATTACGAATCTGAAATAAAAATAGGGGTTCTCATTTGAAATAACGAAGTTAGGTTGTGTCTGGGACACCCTGTATATCCAGGCGGATTTTAAACTACACCATCAAATTCTTTGATTTAAATTAAGGGGGGTTTACATTTAACTTTTTTTCGTAAAACCACTTTTTAACGCTCTCCCAGACGCTTGCCATGTGTTTCCGGACACCCTGTAATCTTGATTTTTTGGCTGAAAAACCTTCAAATTTTATTTTTATTAATTTTTAGTTGACAAATAATGGCCAGTGGGTGAGAATGATACCTTCGTTAAGTGGAGGCTTGTACAAAATGAACGGTAAAAGAATCGAAGCCGTTCCAATAACTGCGGACAATCTTTTAAAATCTTCATTTCGATATTCTGACGATTTGATCATTTCTGGTAAAAATTTCCTTTTTTATTGAAATCAGTAATTAAAAATAATTTTAGGTGGCATTGAAAGTAGGACGTACGGAGTTGATGTGAAAACTGGCCAAATATTGTATGAATGTACGATGTCGAAATGTGATAATTCAAACGCCACCGAAGATCCAGCCGATGTTGTGATCATTCAAAGGCAAACTCAAACCGTACGAGCTGTCGAACCAAGATCAGGAATGGAAAAGTAAATTTTTTTAATCATTTGTCCAAAAATTCAATTTACTTTACTAATAATCAAAACATCTCGTGAACAAGAAAAGAGCAAAAAAAAAGTTGGGGCCCCAGTGGGATTCGAACCTTCGACCTTAGGGTTTCTAGCCAACTGTAAAGTCCTGTAAAAGTGGGAATTCTTTGTTAAAAGTGGATGAAAACTCCTGGAAGTCTTGCCACTCCACAGACCAATAGAAGGCTTCAAATAATGTAAGCCATTGACCATAGAAGGCATGAAAATGGTGTAAGCCACTCCCACAAACCAATAGAAGGCTAGAAAATGGTTTAAGCCACTCCCAGACCAATAGAAGGCTAGAAAATGGTTTAAGCCACTCCTGCAGACCAATAGAAGGCTTGAAAGTGGTTTAAGCCACTCCCACAGACCAATAGAAGGATTCAAATAGTTTAAGCCATTCCCACTGACCAGTAGAAGGCATGAAAATGGTGTAAGCCACTCCCACAAACCAATAGAAGGCTAGAAAATGGTTTAAGCCACTCCTGCAGACCAATAGAAGGCTAGAAAATGGTTTAAGCCACTCCTGCAGACCAATAGAAGGCTTGAAAGTGGTTTAAGCCACTCCCACAGACCAATAGAAGGATTCAAATAGTTTAAGCCATTCCCACTGACCAGTAGAAGGCATGAAATGGTGTAAGCCACTCCCACAAACCAATAGAAGGCTATGGTTTAAGCCACTCCGCAACCAATAGAAGGCTTGAAAGTTGTTTTAGCCACTCCCACATACCAATAGAAGGCTTGAAAGTTGTTTTAGCCACTCCCACAAACCAATAGAAGGCTATGGTTTAAGCCACTCCCGCAAACCAATAGAAGGCTTGAAAGTGTTTAGCCACTCCCACAAACCAATAGAACGCTGTGGTTTAAGCCACTCCCACAACCAATAGAAGGCTTAAAAGTTGTTTTAGCCACTCCAACAAACCAATAGAAGGGTTGAAAGTTGTTTTAGCCACTCCCACAAACCAATAGAAGGCTTGAAAGTGGTTTAAGCCACTCCCACAGACCAATAAAAGACTTGAAAGTGGTCTAAGCCACTCCCACACTCGGCTTCCATGGCTGGCTGAGCCTTGGTGTTTCCACCCCAAGGCCATAATCCCACTGGGGCCCAACTTATTTCTAATCTTTTTCTTCCTACTCGGTGAATATTTAAAAAAAATAATTTTACCTTATAGATGGAACTTCAGTGTTGGACAGCATGATTTGAAAATATCAGGGAATCCTGACTGTCATGGATATGATACAAATGATTACGAAAGTGATATTTTTCTCAAAGTGATCGTCCCTGACGGCCTCATTTGTGCGATCAGTAAATCAAAACCTGGTGTCGTCGTCTGGAAACATAAAGTAAATTTAAATCATCGCTTATCATTTTAAAACAAAATTTTCAGTTCGAATATCCAGTAGTAAGTGCCTGGCAAATCGTAAAGGGTGACGTAAAATGGGTCGACCTTTTTGGAGGGACTAAAAAGCCAGAAGACAAAGTTTACATTCCCGAATCTCCCATTTTGTACATAGGAATGCATAATAAACAGGTTTGTAAAAATGAAAAAAACATATTAGAATCTTTTTATTATAAAATTTTTTTAGCTCTACATCCAGGAAAGTGTTCTTCTTCAAAATAAAATTTTAGAAAGTGTCAATAAATTGAAACAGCATATGATAACCGATGAAAATTTGCCCAGCATCCCTTGGAAACCTTACCCTGGTACTTTTAAAGATTATAAATTATATTTTTATTATAATTTTGTTTAGCTGGAATTTTAGAAATAGAAGGTACCTCAGATCCAATTTTGCAGATAACCGATGAATCGAATCAATCGACTACTGGCCTTTCTGTTTTATACGCTACAGAATATGTTAACGGTAAATTTTTAGTCTATTAGTTCTAAAAAAGGGCGCCCATCTGTGGGATTTTTGTTCAAAAAGTACTTTTTCGGAAGTACGTAACTCCGTAACCGTCCATTTTATCAAGGTTATGTCCTAAACACTTTTTGTTGGAAATTTAATGTAGATTACTTCTGTTCTAAATACTTTTTGCTCTAAACCTAATAGTTTTCGAGATATTAAAAAAAAACCGACAAAAACCAAGATTTGACATCCGTCTCGGAGAGATTCTCAAAATAAACTGAAAGGTCTTGATTTCTGTTAATTTTTTAGGGCAAGGTTTTTATCTTTATGGATCATTGGATGAAAAAGAAAAATTGTGCGATACGAATATAAACGTTACGAAAGATGAAGTCCAAGAAGCTGAAGACGAAGGACTTTTATTGAAGAAGAAATTTTTGAATCTCACATTGAAGAAGAGACTCCCGTCACACAAGTTATTATCGTCTCATTTTGGTACTGGTGGTAAGTAATTTATTTTTTTTTATGTTTTTCAATTTTATGATTAAAATTAGGACTGGAGTCCGTTGTAGTTATATTATTAACGTCCCAGTTTCCGAGCTGGCTGAGACGTTTGAGCGAATTTCGTGGATGCCTGGGTAAGAACTAGTACCATCTAGTTTTATCCCATCGTAGTTTTTATTTTTATCTTTGTAGGAAGTTTTCCAATTACTCCAAAGAAGCAGTGTTGGGCGTAATCGTAATCGCAATTACGATTACGATTGTAATCGCAAGTTTCTTAATTACGATTACGATTATCGTAATTCGATTACGTTTTTTTTTCTGCGATTACGATTGTAATCGCATTTTTTTTACGATTACAACCGTAATCGTATTTTTTTTCTGCGATTACAATCGTAATTGTATTTTTTTTCTGCGATTACCATTATAATCGTATTTTTTTCTGCGATAATCGCATTTTTTTCAGCGATTACGGGCGTAATCATATTTTTGTTACGACTGTCGGGACATTTTTACTGAGATTACCTGATGTCATATACGAGCCGTAAAAGCTAACGAAAATACGATTACGCCCGTAATCGCTGGAAAAAAAATGCGATTACGATCGTAATCGCAGAAAAAAACACGATTACATATATGTAATGGTAATCGCAGAAAAAAAAATACAATTACGATTGTAATCGCAGAAAAAAATACGAATTCGATTGTAATCGTAATTAAGAAACTTGCGATTACAATCGTAATCGTAATTGTGATTACGATTACGCCCAACACTGCAAAGAAGTCCTCTTCCTATCTTCCTTACGATCGTACTTATTTATTTTTTTTTTACAGGAAAGAAGTTATGCTCACCAGTATTCTAACTGCTGTTATAGTCAATTTGATTATTCAAAGGAGATTCATCAAGTTTCTATATCATATGGGACAAAATGAGAAAAAAGAGATGTCCCAAGATACTTTATCAACTGATGTAGCAAGCAATGTCTCTTTGGTTGCTGTAAACCCATTTCAGGAATACATTTCTCGTTATTTGACTGATTTCGAGCCTGTAAATTGTCTCGGAAAAGGTGGTTTCGGCGTTGTTTTCGAAGCGAAAAATAAAATCGATGATTGTCATATGCTATAAAAAGAATCCCTCTTTCAAACAAAGAGGAATCTCATGATAGAATGAAAAGAGAGGTGAAAGCGTTGGCGAAACTAGACCATCAAAATATCGTTCGGTATTTTAATTCATGGGTCGAAGATCCTCCTCCGAATTGGCAGGAGACGCAGGATAAAGAATGGATTTTGAAATATAAACAAAAAATGGATGTCGCCGTCGATTTAAGTAGTCAACTTACGCCGACCAGCGAATGTCCTCCATCGCTCAGAAAGCGTAATATAATAAAATCCCTTTGGGAAAAAGCCTCTAGTTTTTATGCGAGCAACGCCAAAATAGAAAATTCCTTTATTAAAGTAAACAGATCCAGAAGACCCCTCGAAGATACTACTTCCGGATCTTTTATTGTTTTCGAAGAATCCAAAAAAGACGAATCTGTGATATTTGAAGAAGAGGAAATCGTTGATTATAGTGATAGTTCCAGTGAAAAGTCGAAAAGCGTCTCAAAACGTCCGACTACGTTAGACCTTCATGTTTCCTGTTCTACAAACTCTCCGACCGCTAAAGGGCGGAAATATCTTTACATTCAGATGCAATTATGTCGGAAAGATTCTTTAAAAGATTGGCTTAGTGCGAATCAGAAACGGGATTTAAATGAAGTTTTGAGGATCTTCAATCAAATCGTTCAGGCCGTCGAATACGTTCATTTCCGCGGTCTTATCCATCGTGATCTTAAAGTAAGATTGATATTCGGTTTTTCATTTTTAAATTTATTTTTAGCCTTCAAACATCTTTTTTTCGTTGGACGGACAAATCAAAGTCGGAGATTTCGGCCTTGTCACCGCGATGGCTGACGAAGGAGATGACGATTACATGAGTCCGGTTTTAGGAAGAAAATCCGTCAACGAAAAACACACAGCGAAAGTTGGAACTCAGCTTTACATGTCTCCTGAACAAGTAATATGAAAATTTAAAAATGGGGGTTCTTCTTAAATGAGGTTTTGAGAGAAACTCCTGCAAAAGGATTTCTCGGCCAAAAGAAAAGAAAAAACTGAGGAAAACTCCTGTTAACCCTCTAAAAATGGGGTTTTTCTTTCTAAAAACTTATGAAAACTCCTGAAAATCCTGAGAAATAGGGTTTGTCTGTTTAAAAACCACGAAAAACTCCCGTTAATTCTGTAAAAATTGGGTTTCTTTGTCTAAAAACTTAGGCAAACTCCCATAAAATCCTGTGAAATAGGGTTTTTATGCTTAAAAACCAAAGAAAACTCCCATCAACCCTGTAAAAATGGGGTTTCTCTGTCGAAAACCTTAGAAAAACTTCTTAATTAGATTCAAATTCATTGCATCCAGCTGATCAGTTTAAGGAACTCCTGTCACTTAAGGAACCCCTGATCTAAATATTAACATTGAATTTTTAATTTTAAGGTTTCTGGAAAACAATATGACTACAAAGTTGACATATATTCATTAGGAGTTATTCTTTTTGAACTTCTAACTAATTTTACAACCGAGATGGAAAGATGGAAGACTTTAGAGCAAGTTAGACAGTTGAACTTTCCACCGAAATTCAGCGAAAATTATCCTCATGAGGTTTGTAAAGTTGAAAGGAAATTCTTTAATTTTTTTTAGCATGAACTTTTGAATTTGATGCTTTCTGAGAATCCGAAGGAAAGGCCGACTACGATCGGGGTGAGGTCGAGGGAACCTCTGAAACGTCTTCAATCTGAAACGCTCCCCGACGACTGGCACTTTCAGCTCCCTCAGCGACACCGCGATTCTTCATTCAGCCGCTCTAGCTCCGGCCAAGATTGATATTTTACTCGACTTTTTCCTATTTTTTAATCTGCTCAATGATTAAACCGTCTAAGACTTTTTTTTTCGGTTGCCTTGAGATGTGATATTACATCTTTGTATTATATAAAAATATTTTTTCATAGATTTAGCTCACGTTAAACTTTTTTTTTAGAAATTAAGTCATTCCCATCGTCTTTTGACTATATGTGATAAAGTTTTTTTTTTTTTTTTAGGTTAAACACCATTTTTTAATTGTACCTCGTAGAATTTTCTATAGTGTTGAGACAAAGGAAAGGTCTCTTCAATCATGGCATTTATGTTCTATTTTTATGGTTGAAATCGACTGATTTGTTAAGTTTAAGATAATACCAATTAAAAAATAAATTTATTAAGTTTACGTTGAAAAACGAAAGTTGACCATCCTAAACCCTCATACTCAACAAAGAAACAGTACAAATCCATATAAATCAATAATTTAAAACGTCTTTACCTCCAAAAAACCATTTTTTCAAAAGTGTTAAAAAAATAAAGAAATAAAAATACTGGTTTGAAGAGCTTCCAACGAAAACTTCCTTAAAAAGAAAAAATATAGGAGGGGGTAATATATGGGTGGGGAAGCATAACGGAGGGGGATGTATAAGGAGGGAAAGTATAAGAAGGGGATGTATAAGGAAGGGAAAGTATAACCAAGGGGGAAGCTTTTTTTTTTTTTTTTTTTTTTTTTTTTTTTCTCGATCCATAATTGATTTGCCTCCGGGGTCTGGAAGACCCTTCTCCAAAAACCTAACAAGGAGAGTAAAACAATAACTTTTTTGCGGAAGTTAAAAAAAGAGTATTTGGTAAAAATCGGATAATAATGAAGCCTTGAAGTCTTCCGGGGAAAAACCGACTATCTAATTTTCCTTCAATGGGTCTAGATGACCCCTTTACTGGGTAATACAATAACTTCTCTTTGAGAAAATAAAGTACTGGTTTGAAGAGCTTCCTTAAGAGAAGTATCTATATAGGAGGGGAAGTATAAGTGAGGGGTAGTATAACACAAAATGAAATAAATAAAACAAAATTTTCCAAAAATTTTTTTTTTTTCGAAAAATTTTCCGGATTTTCCTTTTTCTTTCTTTTTTTTTGAAAAATTTTTCCGGATTTTCCTTTTTTTTTGTTTTTGGAAAATTTTTTAAGTTCTTTTTTTCGAAAATTTTTCTAAGTGTCATGGTGGAAATAATGGGCTCTTTGGCCTAGGGATGTGCCTCTCGTAAAGGGTAGAAGTATGAAATTTCTCCCTACTAAAAAAATAATAATTAAAAAGTGGCAATTTTTTACACCAAAAATTCTTAAAAAATATAAGGAGTAATTGGTGAAAATCGGAAACGGTTCGGCCGCAGCGAATTTTTTAAAATTTCAAACAGACATATCTCCGCCATTTTTTCAAAATTCAAAAATCGCCCTCGTTAGTTTCTTGTTCACCGGCTAAAGAAAATTTGGTGAAAATCGGATGAAAACTGTGGCCGTAAAGTGTTCCGGAAAAAAAACTACGGCCGGCCGGACCACAGACAAAGTTGAGATCGGTAAGATCCATATCGATTTGACCCTCCGGGTCTGGAAGACCCTTCCCCAAAAACCTAACAAGGAGGGTAAACAATACTTTTTTGTGGAAGTTAAAAAAAGAGTATTTGGTAAAAATCGGATAATAATGAAGCCTTGAAGTCTTCGGGGGAAAACCGACTAATTTTCCTTCAATGGGTCTAGATGACCCCTTTACAGGGTAATACAATAACTTCTCTTTGAGAAAATAAAAAACATTCTTTTACCGCCGGAAAGAGCTATAAAAATATTTAAAATAAAATATGAAAGAAAAATAAGTTTTTAAATTCTTTCTCCTAGGTACATAGGTCAAAACGTAAGTCGCAGTTATATCTATTTTTAGAGAAACGGAATTAATTTTTCATGAAATACTCTTTCATTTGAAAATAAGTCCAAAGTCTTGTGGGAAAATACGTACTCCCCCACCAGCAGCCGTCCCAGGAAGGATATTCTTGTCTTTTTATTCTTTCATTCTTCGCCTGGATCCGTAGCCATCAAGTGCGGATTTTTCGACGGTCAAGTGCCCCTATTTCAGGACTTTGGAAAAAATCATCCCACACTTACTTCTCAGATCTAAAACAAGGTAATTTCTTGCATTTTTCTTAATTTAAAGAAAAAAAAAAAAAGCTTTCAGGTGGAATTCTCATCTCTAACACTTTTAAAACTCGAAAGTCTAAATTTATTGTGACGAGGATGAATTAAAGAACCAAAAATAATATTAAAAAATTATTTTTTTTTTTGTTTCAATAGTTTCGAGGAGGAAAAATCCGAGAATTTCAACAAAAAGATCGCCATTTTGAAAGGCCTTCTTGAAAATGGTACCTGCGAAAAACATGCGATAACAGAAAAAACAGGAAAATGCAAGTCAGAACTGCGCACCCATCTTTTCCTAAGAAGTCTCACGTGGATTTTTACAGATAAGTATTGTTTTAAAATTATAATTATATCCCTTCCGCCGGTTTTTAGCAATTGCCTGCAGAATTTTTGGGCCTCCCTAAATGCCTCCTGTTAGGAATTTTTGAGGATTTTTTTCCCCCAGTTATAAGGCGCTGCAATCTAAGTGACTTTTCGGACCGAAAAAGCCCTCTTTTTACTGGACTTTGGTGAGTTCTCCTTGGTTTTTAACGGAGAAACCCCCTTCCAAAAGTTCCATATTGGGGGAGCCGAGAGTCACTTATTTCCCGAATTTTATGATTTTCAACTTAAGAAACCCCTTCACAATAGATTTTCAGGTTATTTTGGGAGACCATCTTTAAAATTTTCTGGCGTTTTCCTCGGTTTTTTGAGAAGTTATTGTGATACCCTCGACGTCGGGGCCTTCCCCGGGTTTCCAGAGACTTCTTTATTTCTCTATTTGCGTACTTTTACTTCTTTTTGGTAGATTTCTATTCTTCAAAAGCAATTTTTTAATGGAAGATTTTTTTTTGAACTTGTTAACTGATGTTTCGTCCACTCCCGGGTTTGTTGATTAATTTTTTTTAACTTTAGGAAAAAGAAATTCGTTAACTGCTATCATAAGACCATGGTTTCTGGTACTTTGCTTATGGAAAAATTTTGGTCGCGGTCGTCAAATCCGGCTGGAAACAGCCTTGGCTCAAACCTTTTGCGTCCTTGAAGAGTTCTTCACCGTTCTTATGAGCGATGACTTTTTCACAGATCCTTAGGTCATTTTTGATCATTTTTCCTTTGGTTTTGTTCTTTTCATGCTCTTTCACCGATTTTATTTTTCTCTTACACTAAATATGGCGTCAAAAAGCTGCCTCTTCAGTCTTTGAAGAGGAAAAACGCCCACGGCGTCCGATGAAATCTGAAAATCCAATATTTTTGAATTTTTTTTTTTCATTTTTTCACTTTTTGAAGTGAACCCCCCCCCCCTTCATAAATTGCAGCAATATTTTATTTAGATCTAACACAATTATTATTATAAAATAATATTATACAATAAATTATCTTATATATAGTACAATTATGTAGAATTATGTAAACTAATTATGTAAACTACCCTAATATCTTATTAAGTAACCCGTTAACCGAGTTTAAAGTCGTGATAGGAATCTGAAACATACAAAATAAATTAGTAATAAAATAATTATTGAAATGCCCCCCCCCCCCTTCATAAATTGTTTATTTAACTAGAAGTAGGAAGAGTAAAAAGAGTGGAAAAAGTTGGTACCCCTGTGGAATGCGAACCTATGATCTCTTGGTTTCTAGTCCAATCAAAGCAAAAGGGAAAACGTACATGCGAGAGGTGGCCCAGTAATTTTGCCACGATCTCATAATTTTTTGTCCATCTCTCTCTCATGTACTTTTCCCCTTTGGACTAAAGGTTTCAGAAAATTATTTTGAGTTATAGAAATTACCGCAAATGCCTAGTCATGCTTTTTTTTTCGTCTTTTCATTCACATGGCTATTCACAGACTTAAGTATGTTAACGGGTGTCTGAAAAATAAAATCAGTTCATAAATATAAAATTAAAGTTTCTTCGTCTATTTTTATCTTTCAAATTTTTTTAGCTAGAAAGGTACTCTGAGAAAATAGTTCACTTACACTAAATATGGCGTCAAAAGCTGCCTCTTCTGTCTTTCATGTAGTAATGCGCCCGCGCCATCCAATGAATTCTTTAAATCTTTTTGAACGGCTTTGGTTGGGGCGCGCTTACTGCTCCCAAAATTAAAGCAGCGAAGATAAGGGAAGTGAAATGCATTCTGGAAGAAATAAATTAAATTAAAAACACCGAAATAAGAGGGAATATAATTCGAGGGGATTTTATTTTTGCATTTATTTACTTTTTGAACGGCGTTGGTCGGGGCGCTGTTTACTGCACCCAAAATTAAAGCAGCGAAGAAAAGGGCATTGAAATAGCTACAAAAAAATACCACCTGTCTTTTCTATAGCGAAGAATTTATCAGGAGTTATGTAGATATTTCCGAAAATCCGGAGTTATGATTTTTTTATTCACATGGGTTGTTCACCAACTTTAAAATGTTAACGGGTATCTAAAAAAATAAAATTATTTAATAAAAATAATGCATAACGTCGTCAATATTTATTTCTCATTTTTTTTTTTTTTTTTTTTTTTTTGACGTAATTATTTTTCTTTAATTAAGAGGGCGATTCGTATGATTTGTAATCTGTTGTTTTAAGTTTTATTTGGATTAGTCAGGCTAATGAATTCTTTGCGAGGTTAAATAACTCCGTGGAAAGAATTCCCACTATTTTAGACAATAAATTATCTAATATACATATTATATCTAATATACAATTATTCCAATTATGTACTTAAACTAAACTATCCTAATATTTTATTTAGTAGCCCGTTAACCGAGTTTAGAGTGATTGGAAACTGAAACGATGTTTCACCCTGGGAACACATTGAACTAGAAAAGCGAGTAAATTAGGAAGAAGTTGCCTCTCTGCCGGCGTGCGGTTGCCCCACCGGTCGTTTCTGCCTGTTCGGGGGAGACACGGAGGATCCCAGGGTGAAACACCCCGGACCCCCAGTGGATTTGGACTTTTCCATAGTCGATTGTAAATGGTTTTTATCCACATCCACGTAAAGGGCTCCGTCAAATGGAAAGTTTTCCACTAGTTTTGTGGGATCCTCCGGGTCCCCCCTGGTCGGTGGCGGCCGTCTGGGCGGTCGAGCGTTTGGTTGGGGCGCTCACGGAACAAACAAAAGGTTTCTTTCCAGTTGAATGTTGTTGCTGCCTCATTCCCCTCGCCGGCCACATATTTCAATACTTAAAAAAACGTCGTTAGATTTGGCTGGGAACAGCCTCTGTCAAATTTGTTGGCCTTCATTAAGAATATTAAAGGGATTCGTCCAAAAGAAGAAAGCCTTAATCCGGAGACGGACTTCAGGCTTCCCCTTGGAAGAAGAGTTACCTGTTGAAGACACCGTTTCCGGTGTCCTTCTTGTAAATCTTTTTCTATAGTGGGGGGTCCCATGCCCCCACTGCTTTTGTTCCCCCACAAGTTACATGAGTTTAGGAAATTTAAGGAAGGGGCGGCGTGACAGAAGTGAACCCTTAATTACAATTACATAATTACAATTATGTACAATTATGTAAACTATTTATGTAAACTACCCTAATATCTTATTAAGTAGCCCGTTAACCGAGTTTAAAGTCGTGATAGGAATCTGAAACATACAACAATAAATTAGTAATTAAATAATTATTGAAATATTATTGAAATCCCCCCCTCCCCCTTCATAAATTGTTTATTTAACTAGAAAGGGAGTAGGAAGTTAAAGAAATTACCGCAAATGCCGAGTCATGTTTTTTTTTTCGTCTTTTATTCACATGGCTGTTCACTGACTTCAGTATGTTAACGGGTGTCTGAAAAATAAATCAGTTCATAAATATAAAATTAAATTTTCTTCGTCTATTTTTATCTTTCAAATTTTTTTACCTAGAAAGGTACTCTGAGAAAATAGTTCACTTACACTAAATATGGCGTCAAAAAGTTTTAGAGGGAGTATAATGGCTTCCCTAAACCACGGTGGAAATTCTTGACAGCAGCCATTGGAAGCACCCAACAACACGCGGCATGGTGATTACTCCCTTGCCCACCGATGTGCCCGGAGCCCTCTTTTTATAATCTACGGATACTTCTCCAGCATCATCTTAATAATCAGGGTCCATTTCGTGTCCATCTTTTTCAGGGCTTTATCCATGGACGACCCCCTTGTGCAAAATATCGAGACTAAGAAGTTCATGTCCCTGATGAAGCTTTCCCTATTGGAGTAGGTGTACTGAATCTTCTCACCCTCCTCACCATAATCAGCAGTGTACACCACTTTGCCTGTCTCACCTTTCTTAGCCTGTGTCTTCCAGAGGTTGCGGAGGGCAGCTATCATTTCAATGGGGTTATAACCCTGCCTCAAAGCCTTATCGGACGATGGACTTTGTTAGGCTTCCCCTTGGAAGAAGAAGCGTTACCTGGAAAAGCTGAGGACTGGCCCTGGTTTCTGCCTCGGTCTGCTGGCGGAGCTGGGGGGTCAGGCCGGCTCAACTCCTGAAACAGTCTGCTATTCTCCTTATCTTCCATCATATTAAAGTAAATAATTTAATTTTTTAATTTAATTAAATTCAAATGGAAGGTTCAGGAGTTGAACAACTTTGAGTATATAATGAAACTTGTTATATAAAGTATATTTTATATATTATTTTTATTTTATAAATTATAAAGAACCAAGTTACTATATACACTCAAGGTTGCAAGCAGACTGGTTATCTAGGGGACGACTGTGGAGAAAGAAGACCGAGATTCAAGACGAAAATCCCTGGAGCAACGAGAATGGAGGCCCCATTAACATTTATTCAACGAGTCCTTGCTTTTATTGCAATACCAGTGATTACAACACATGTGATAAATACAATTTAGCATATTGTTCATGTTTAATGAAGGTATTTTTTAAATCACATGTGATGGTAATCACTGGTATTAAATCATTCGGGAGATAAAGAATAGGAAACAATTGAAGACCTTTGGGAAAAACCAACTTTGTCCAAAGGTCTATGTTTCCAGAAATTGAAAAAAACAAGTTGGTTATTTCATAATTTTTATTCAAATGATCATTTTTTTTAATTGTTTAGTTTTATCGTTCATGAACCTTTGACCGTGGATTTTTACTCTATAAACTAAAAAATTATGCTAATTTGAAGCTACACTAAATTTTTGAAAAAAAAAAATTGTGGACTTAGTTGGATTTTCCCCGTTCAAATTACCTTGAAAAAGGTATCCCTTTTGAAACATTCTTAAATTTTAATTTTTTTTTTTCGATTTATCACAAAAATTAAATCAAAATTTTAATGAAAAATGGGTTTATATAATATAGGTAAATAACGTAAAAAATGAAAATTTATTTTTAATTAACTTGACATAAAAAGTTTCCTCATCACTACACTATCATAGTCACTCATTATTGAAAATAAACTGATAATCACTAAGAAATAAACTAATCAACAAGTTTTCAAGAACAGCTACTCGTTAGAAACAGCTACGCACACGAAAACAATATGGAGGGAATAAGAAGAAGGAGAATTGGACAAAGTTGGTTTTTTCCCGCTCTCTGTGGACTAAGTCGGTTATTCCCCGTACCCGTTAATCTTTTACATTGAATTTCATGGGACTCAGTTGATTATTCATTATCACAGAGGAACCAATACATGTATTGGTTCCTCTGTGTTCATTATTTGCAGCTTACAGAATGTAGTACTCCTCCTTAGCTAACAGATAGCGTTATAACCTCAATTTTTTAATAAAATGGACTAAGTTGGTTTTTCCCTGAAGGTCTTCAATTGACATAGGAGGAATTATATATTTTACAGAAGTAAAGCATAATATTTTAATAATATGTATAACAAAAAAATCTTAAGATTACTTTTGGTTTTCTTTTTAAATATTTTTTTAAGGATGGTGTCACTTTATGGTTCCATTTTCTGTAACAAATTTAACAGTTCGTAAAACCTTAAACTTTGGTCCCAAAATTTGTGGTGTGGACTCGTTGAAGTTATGAACGTCCTCAATTGTTTTCCTTTGATGGTTGAGCAGTGCTGCCGTTCTATCCTAACTTAAACTTATAAACTATCCTAATATTTTATTTAGTAGCCCGTTAACCGAGTTTAAAGTGATTGGCTAATGAATTCTTTGCGAGGTTAAATAACTCCGTGGAAAGAATTCCCACTATTTAGACAATAAATTATCTAATATACATATTATATCTAATATACAATTATTCCAATTATGTACTTAAACTAAACTATCCTAATATTTTATTTAGCAGCCCGTTAACCGAGTTTGAGTGATTGGAAAATGAAACGATTGAACTAGAAAAACGAGTAAATTAGGAAGAAGTTGCCTCTCTGCCGGCGTGCGGTTGCCCCACCGGTCTTTCTGCCTGTTCGGGGGAGACACGGAGGATCCCAGGGTGAAACACCCCGGACCCCCAGTGGATTTGGACTTTTCCATAGTCGATTGTAAATGGTTTTTATCCACATCCACGTAAAGGGCTCCGTTAATGGAAAGTTTTCCACTAGTTTTGTGGGATCCTCCGGTCCCCCCTGGTCGTGGCGGCCGTCTGGGCGTCGAGCGTTTGGTTGGGGCGCTCACGGAACAAACAAAAGGTTTCTTTCCAGTTGAATGTTGTTGCTGCCTCATTCCCCTCGCCGCCACATATTTCAATACTTAAAAAACGTCGTTAGATTTGGCTGGAACAGCCTCTGTCAAATTTGTTGGCCTTCATTAAGAATATTAAAGGGATTCGTCCAAAAAAAGAAGCCTTAATCCGAAGATGGACTTTAGACTTCCCCTTGGAAGAAGAGTTAGCTGTTGAGGAGCCCTGGTTTCCTTGGATAGGGTTCGGCCGGCTCAGCTCCTGGAACATTCGGCTATTCTCCTTATCTTCCATCATATTAGGTTATGAGCCAAGTGGGTTGAGAGATTCAGATAGAATGGTTGTAGATTGATCCTTTTGATCCCATAGTCTTCTTCGTCTTTTCTTCAACAGGTGGAGATTTCCTCTTACGGAAGAACTTCCCGCAGTATCATGGTTTAATACATCTTCGACAAATCCACGTTGCCATGTAAATTATAGATGGACAGTTAGACTTTGAGACGGTCGTCTTCGACTTTTTTGGCGCTGTCACCAAGTCATTAAACCCTTGGTATGTCTTCTTAGATCGTCTAAATTAAAAAGTTAAATTCCACTAATATTCTTCCACAAAATCCGCGATAAATTGGTTTGGCCACTCCTCTGGAGTTGGCCCTGATAGGGCGCCATGGCAATATGGCGAGAGCTCCGCCTGGGTTCCTCCCCCCTCCCTTAATGACCAGGGTTTAGGTTAGTCCAGAAAAGAAGAAAAATGGATTAACCGATGGGAAGAAGGCCTCTTGCTCATCGGTTAAATCCCATTCTTCTTTTTTTTATTTATTTAAAAAACACATTTTATAAAACCTAATTTTTTGCAACAGAAAAAAAATTATAATATTTTACAAATTACCGCAAGTACAGTGAGCTTTTTTTCTCTTCGCAAAATATATATATTTTTTTAAATTACATTACCAGTTTTTTTTTAACTTATTAACTTTATGATAACTGAGGAAAACGCCAAAAAGTTTTTTTACGATTTTAATGTTTATTGCGTCTATTTTCCGCAAGATACTGATTTTCCGATCAAATATAAACCAATAATAGAGGAAGAAATTACTGTGATAATGGGTATCTCACGACGCGTTTCGGCTTAAAAAGCCTTGTCAGGTGAGCTATTCCCTCTATCACAATCATTTCTATATTTTCTCTGTGAACCTATCTCCGAGAGCTTTAGTGGATACAGCGGGAAGCTGAAACAAATCGTCTCCCTAAAGCTCACCGCCGCCACCGTTCTCCAAGAGATAGAGCCACTCACCACCTTTTATCACAGTCATTTCTTCATCTATTATTGGTTTATTATTTTATGGATAATTAGTTTTTTTTACTTATTAACTTTATGATACTGAGGAAACGCCAAAAAAATTTTTTCCTAGCTATTTTAAGCAGTCCGCACCCCCCAAAAGTCATTGCCGCTCTCTTTATATTTGCTAAGGACATCAGTTCTGTGTATGGTCAAGATAAGGAAGAGCCTGACTGCAGAGGGAGAGGACCTCCCCCTCCTCGAAGAAAAGTCGAAGTTACGGGCTTCGACGAAACTCCGGTTTCTAATGCCAACAAATTAGACAAAGGCTGTTTCCAGCCAGTTTTGACGATTGCCGTTTGGCCCAATCGTCAGCACAAGGTTTTCTTTTTTTTAGCATCTTTTTCTTTTACCTTAAAAAAAGAAAAAAGCAAACGTGAAAAAGACCACTAGAATCTTTTAAGAAACAGAGTAATGTAGCACGACTTTGGATACCCCCTCCAGCAACGCGAGCGGCCCCGGGCACTGGGCCCCGGGGCCGTGGTGAACAGCTCGCAGAGGGGAGAGCCACCAACCGGCTAAAAAGAAAGAAGCCTGGTAAAAGCCTACGGCTTAGGCACAGGAAAAGAGCCCAATCAACAGTCCTTTTCAGAGCCAAACACCTTCATAGCCGTGATTCTCAACGGTGTACCGCCCCCTGGGGGCGCTGAGAAGTTACTGGGGCAAAATTTAGGTGATTGGGGGCAATGGCTTTTTTTATTAATGCGATAAAAAATTATGTTGAAAAAAAAAGGCCTACCTATAACAAAATCAGGGTCTCTGAAAATCGAAGCGCTTGAGATACTAAACCAACATGACCGCCAAGTCTTGCGGGTTTAGTAGGTTTAGTGCTCCCGTTTTCAAGCTCCCCTTGGCGGCGTCGCGAAATGCTTGTTTACAGGTAATATATAATGATAAGTAAGCTTTTGCAGGCTACGGATTTACGACTTTTCTTCGGTTTCTGACTAAGGCTGTTTCCAGCCGGTTTTGACGACGGCCGTTTGGCCCGAACAACGGCCCTTTTTTGGGCCAAACAAATTTTTCCCAAGGCTAGCCTCAGCTACTGGGCGGGTCGCAGGTGGCGGATAGCGAATGTTCCTTCGGAAGGACAGCTGCGAATAAGGGAAACCGAATAAGCAGCCCCGGACCGAGGCATTTTTTTAAGCAAGTGGATGACCGTTTCGACTGGTTCAGACACATTTTGAAAGGCTCTATTTAGGGCCAAAAATTAAGAAATCGTTTTTTAATGTTAACATTTTGTTTTTCTTCCTTTTTCAGGATACTTCAAAATTTCTGAATACTCAACGGTCCTTTAGGCACCTTTCCTCCTTATACAGGAACCAAATCTTCTGTAAGTTTTTACTTCTATAATAGTAAAATTTATTTTTATTTTTATTTCTCTAGGGATCTGAGTTTTTGAGCAAAGAAATAGCGATATTGCAAGAGCTGATGCTCCAGCAAGAAGTAGCCCTCAACATGTTGCTTCGGAAAGCGAAGAAAAGACAGAACGGATCGAAAAGCTTAAAAAACGCGTCGCTGAACTCGAAAGCCGCGACCCAAGCGTTGGCCTCCAAGGGGAACTTAAACAGTTGGAAGCTGAAAACGAGAAACTCAAAAAAGAACTAAATACCACAAAAACAGAAATAAACAGCTTATGTAAGTAGTTTTTTTTATTAAAATTGGTTTTATTTAATCTTAATTTTAGTAACGTGATGGATGAAAAACGATTTCTCAACTTATGGCTAGTAAAGAAGAAATGCAAAACGAATACGAAAAAGTAAAAGAAAAAATCGCCATGGAAAGATGATGCCGTTTCTCATTTAAACAACTTAGAAGTTGCTTTTAGTGATGTTCATTTGTAAGTTTTTCAAAGTCTATAAAAATTTACCCTTTTTCTCTCATTTATTTTCAGAAAAGTCCAAACTGTAATTGAACTGCACAATAATGAAAAATTAATGAACGAGAGCTTGAAAGAACTTTTGAAAATCGCAAATTATGAAAAACTTAAGGTTCATGCAACAGAAAAGCTTGCTGCGTAAGATTTTTTTGTTGAGATATTTTGAGGGGATATTCTAATTAAAAAATAATAATTAACTTCTTTCAGAGCTAATCAAAAAATTGCGAACTTTATAAATACTCATGAAATGGAGATCGCGAAGTTGAATGCCTTCAACAAACGAGCAGAATTGACGATAAAATCCCTTAGAGAAGCTCTCGAATAGAAAAGAGCGAAATTCGCGAACTTACACTGGGACGAGCTAATCGACCGCTAAAATTAATTTTTTTTTTCTCATCCATTTTTATTTTATTTAAGTGACAAATGAAATAAATAGAATGTAAAAATATTATCATTTTTATTTTAACTTTGATATGTTTAACTTGCATAAGTAACCTTAAAAATGTATGAAAATATTTTATAAAATAAATTTATAAAAAATATTTCTTTTATTGTTTTAGAAAAACAAAGTTATGTTGCAAAATATTGTTTAAAAACAATATTTACTGATTTTAGGATAGAATATCTTGTTTCTGGTGTCAATAAGTATAAATAACAAGTAACAATTTTATTTCAAAAATTATTTACACTTAATTTACAAACCAATAAAAGTTTTATTACAAAAAAAAAAAAAAACTGTATTTTTTCCAAACACAAACCTAGAAGATTTTAATGTCCCTTTAGCTTGATTCGTTGGAAGTTCTGGTCGGTTGGGGGCTAAAAAAAAATGAAGTTAAGTGAATGTTACGAAAAAAGTGAAAACTCACCTTCCTCCAAAGAACCAATTAAATATTCCATAATCCGCATTTGTATTTTCTTCAGCTTGAGCTAGGGGAAAAAGTTAAAATAGAACTTACGATCATCGCAACTCATAAACTAGGATATCAATCATATTTTTTCTGTGATTATAATTGTTGTATTATACAGGAACCGGAAATACATGGCATACGTCTGGAGAGCGTTAAAAAGTGGTTTTATGAAAAAAAGTTAAATGTAAACCCCCCCTAATTTAAACAAAGAATTTGATGGCGTAGTTTAAAATGCGTTTGGATATACAGGGTGTCCCAAACAGAACCTAACTTCCTTATTTCAAACGAGAACCCCTATTTTTTATTTCAGATTCGTAATCTACACAAAATTTCAAGTAGATTTGAGTACTCATATGACGATTTTGGACAACTTTAAAAAATGTCAAATTTTAGCGTTTTTGCTTTCCGTTAAAATTGACCTAGGAGACTCGTTTTTTTTTTAATTCCACTTATTTTTTCCTGAAGAATCCAACTGTCTCAAATTTGAGCATCTTTGCATTCTGCATCACGAGATTTCGTCGCTAATGGCCTTTTTTCAAGTTAGAACCCAAATCTTTAGTTCAGAAATGAAAATTAGCACTTGTTGAAAGGAATTTTTCTTTCGGACCGAAATTTTGAAAGAGCTACAGCGTCTTTTGTGTTTATGCATCAAAAATTAAATTCCGTCACAAATCGCTAATTTCCATTTTGAAGTAAGGAATTTGGAGTTAAACTTGAAAAAAGGCCATTAGCGACGAAATCGTGATGCAGAATGCGAAGATGCTCAAATTTGAGACAGTTGGATTCTTCGGGAAAAAATAAGTGGAATTAAAAAAAACGAGTCTCCTAGGTCAATTTTAACGGATTTTAGAGCAAAAAACAAAATTTGACATTTTTTATAAGTTGTCCAAACGTCATATGAGTACTCAATCTACTTGAAATTTTTCGTAGATTACGAATCTGAAATAAAAATAGGGTTCTCATTTGAAATAACGAAGTTAGGTTGTGTCTGGGGCACCCTGTATATCCAACGCATTTTAAACTACACCATCAAATTCTTTGATTTAAAAGGGGGTTTACATTTAACTTTTTTTTTCATAAAACCCTTTGTTAATGCTCTCCCAGACGTATGCCATGTGTTTACGGACACCCTGTATAACATTAGTCCAGAAAAAAATACAATTGTTGTCGTAATCACAAGTTTCTGAGTAAAAATCACGATTAACACATTACATAACATGAGGGAATCCACTTGCTTTTAATAAATATTATAACATAAAAAAGTAGAGATTCCGTCTTTTATGGGATTCGAACAAACAACTTACAATCATTTTGGTATAACTGCATATGTTCGATATGGCGAGTTTCACGCTCTTTCTGAACAACAGGGTCCTTATTGTATCCAGCTTGTAGTTCGGTTATTCTAGAAAATAAAAGTGTTGAGTATGATGCTGATGATGAATGCAAGTTTACTGCAGGAGGAGCCATTGAAGATCCTCCTGTTCTTTAGGGCTAAAGGTTTAGCAAAGGAATCATTACCTTGTATCGATTGTCGCAATATTTTGTCCTTTGCCAGTTTCGGATTGAGTTGTGAGAAGTTATACGCTCGCATGTATTCAGAAGTTTTATCTGAAGAGTGTCCCTTTCTACAAGAGTTCATGAATTTCACGAGTGAGTTCTTCAATTCGAACGTCTCGTTCATGAACGGTATATAATGCCTGGTCAAGTTTATTCTGAATGGTCTTCACATACGGCGACATTCTCGCTTCTTCAGTTTGTATCTTCTGAACCAACTTCTCCTTGTCACGTTCAAAATTCGACAGTCTTTCAATCTCCAAATCTTTATTTTTCAACAAATCGCTCTCTTTTGTATTTTTGTAGGCTTCTAACTCTTTTTCTAATTTTTCCAAACTGGAGAGTTCTCTTGAAGTAGCTTCTCGAGATTTATCTTTTCTTCCTGGACAGAAGACAAGTTGTTTCTGATCTCCTCGTAATCGTTGAAATTCGCCATTTTCTCATGGAGTTGAAGTAACTCCTGATTTTTGATGGCCAACTGTTCTGATAACGCTTCGAGCCTTATATGACTCTGCGAGACCATCTCTGCTAGTCTTTCTATCTCCTGATTTCTTTCCCCTCCATTTTGTATGTTGGCGATATAACTTTGAAGCTCTGTTATTTGTCTATTTTTCGTTGAGCTCTTCTTCTTTTTCTTGAATTCGACTCAAGTATTCATCACAAAGTGCCTTCAATTTTTGAACTTCTTCAGTGTTCGGCGACAGCATCTCTTCGAGTTTTTCTTTTTCTTTCTTGGCTTCTTCAAGTGATTTGTCTCTGCTTGAAATTGTACATAACAAGTGAGAATTTTCTTCATCTTTGGTTAAATAGTTTTGATAATAGTCGTCGATTTCTCTCATTCTATCTGTGTAGGACAGTTCCGTTTTCAAATTTTCGCATTCAATTTTTAAAGCGCTATTTTCTTTTTGCTTCTCTTCCAGAGAAACTTTGAGCATTTCGAGGTCTTTCGATAAGTCGATTTCGTTTCGTCGTTTCGCTGAAGAAGAGCAAGTTGTTTTCGTGCGGTTTCAAGTTCGGAGGTCAATTCAGCGAGTTTAACGGCGGAATCGCCATTTCCGGCGATTTCAAACCTTTCAACTGAGCGGCCAGTTCCTTCTTTTTCGCCACATCTGAACTTCAATATCCTGCCTCTCTTTCATATCAATCAACTCCTCATTTGCAGAGGTTAAAGTTTCAACTCGCTTTAACAAATTTTCTTTTTCATTTTTAAATAAATTCAACTGAGAATTCAACTCGGCTAGTTTTTTACTCAAACTATCATTTTCGGTCCTCAATTCTTCCTGTATGCCAAACCGAAGTCGCCGAAATCGTCTTTTTTATTCTTCTCCATTTCACTTTTCATTTCTTTTATTTTTTTAATGTACTTTTGACACTTTAATTTGTAAGATTCCAACTCAGAAAGGAGATCACGTTCTTCTTTTATTTTCTGAATCTCTTTATCTCCTTCGCCTTTCCATCCCCAACCGTCCTCTTCGTCTTTCAATTCTCCAAACGGATTTTCTTCTCCAAATGTGAAAACTTTCATTTCTGGCTCTTTCGTCTCTTTAGAATGTTCAATTTGATTAATCTTTTCATTTAAGGAGTTGAAGCTGTTCGATAAATTGAGTGTTTGAATCAACCGATTTTCCATTTCTTTCAATTGGATTTCTTTTGAAGAAACCTCAGATTGGAGGTTTTCGATACTCATTTCAGACATCGCATGTTTACTTTCCAACTCGGCATAAATATCTTCCAACTCGTTCAGCCTCATGACGAGCGTTTCTCTTTCCTGAAGCAAATTATCGCGTTCGCTGTTTGTAGTTTCGAATGATTCAATCGTCTTGTTTAAATCCAAATTTAAAACTTCGATTTTGTCGAGAGTCATGTTGTATGCGTCTCTGATTTCACGAAGGTTTTTAAGTTCAGATGATGAATCGTCGATGCTTGATTGGAGAGTTTTAAGCTCATTTTCTAACGCTGCATTCTTAAAATGTACCTCCTGCAGACTATGGAGATCTAACGACATTTTTTCGATGGTCCCATACGCTTTTTTGATGTCCTCTTCCAACGATGCATTTTTCATCTGCGTCTCTTGATGCTCGGAAGTCATTCGCTCCATGATCGCTCGAGCTTCTTTGAGTCATCTTCTATTGAATGATGTTTTTGGTTTTCAATTGACATCTGTTTAAAGTTGAAGATGCATTTCTAAGCTGTTCTTCTAATTCGAAATTCTTCACGTTGATCTCTTGAGCATTTTGAAGATTAAACGACATCTTTTCAATCTCCCCATAGGCTTTTTTAGCTCCTCTTCTAAGTTTGCATTTCTCACCAGGATTTGTTGGTAATCAAAAGAGATTTTTTCAATGGTCGCCTGTTTCTCTTGAATCTGGTTCTCCAAAGATATTTTTCTCCATTTTGCATCTGGAGTTCTTCAATTGTCAAATTTGCTTTTTTTATTTTTTCTTCTAAAGTCAAGTTTATGGCTTGAGACTCTTGAAGATCTATCGAAATCTTATGAGAGACGCCCGAGTTGATTCAAGCTCGTTTTTCGCACTTTGTGCTCCACGTAGGATTTCAATTTCCGCTAATCCGTCGATAGTCGCCAAAGCTTCTTTGAGTTCTTTCTCGACAGTCGAGTTTCTCAGCTGCGTCGCCTCCAGCATTTCCTGTACGTCATCAAACTCTGCTTGCACGTTTACTATTTTATTCTTTAAAAACTCTTCATCCTTTTTCAGAATTTGGACATCTCTTTCATATTTTTCTAACTTCATGACCAACTCAGAGCTTTTCATTATAAAATAAAGTTTTCTGTTCCATTTGAGACTGCAAAAAAACAATATTGGCGTAAAACTGCTTATCTGTTCTTCCAAAATTTAATTTGGTTTGTATACAAACTCGAAATTTCTTGCGTTTCATTTTGCAATTTGTTTAAATCTGACATTAAATCCTGATTTCGAGCTACTTCTTTATTATAAAGTTCATTTAAATCTAATTCTTTTTCTTTCATGCTCAAATTTTCAGATAAATTTTCAATGTCGACGGATTTTCTTGTTTTAATTGTGCCAACTCGCTTTCCAAGTCGATACAAAGCTGTTTTTTCTTTTTGTAATTTACAACTAGTTGTTTATATTTATTCAATAAGTTATCGTCTTTCTGTACTTTTTCATTTTTTAGTTGAGCTTCTTTTAAACTTGTGTCTAATAAGTCTTTTTGAGTTTTTAATTCTTGATTTTCAACTATGAGAGACTGATTGAAGATTTGAAAGATTGAATTTCGTCTTTTAATTTTGACAAATCATTTTCTAATCGTTTCTCAACGACTTTTCAGATACGAGCTCACGTTCATTTGAGCGAAATTCTCTTCGATCTCAACAAGCTTCATCACTGACGAAATTTTTTCTTCGTTCGCCTTTTGAAGTGCGCCTTTTAGTGGTTTCTTCATGTTCCAGAAGTTTTTCTTTCGCTTTTTCATAACCTGCAACAGCATTTTATTATAATGAATTTTATTGTTTTAAATACCATTGTTAAGATCGATGTTTCTTTCTTCGACTTCTTTAAGTTTTAGTAACAAAGAATCCTTTTCTCTTTCTAAATCTGCGACTCGAGCTTCAGTAGAACAGCAGACTCTTAAGAAAAAAATAAAAGAGTTAAAATTTGTTGAAAACCACAATATTAAGCAAGAAAAGGGTTTTTAAATATTCCAGCTAAATATTAACAATATTTTCGCCGGGGGAGATTAAAATTGAAGGGTACAAGGATTGTTTAGATTTTTTTAAATTTTTATCATCTCCACAACTGAAAATGTGCTGCAAATGCGTTTTTTTAAATCAGATTTTAGTGACTTAAGGGGTTCTTTCCTGCACAAGTGTTGGGCAAATAACTATGATTATGATTATAATCATGTTTATATGATTATAATTGTTATCACAAACCTTAAATATATGATTACAATCGTAACATAATTACATTCATTATAATTAAATTCGTAATGACAATTTTTTTTATAATTACGCTCGTAATCATATTTTTTTATATTACGCTCATAATTTTTTCATGATTACGCTTGTAATCATACTTTTTCTCATGATTACGCTCGCATAAGACTTTTTTGTGTAATTCCACACTAAAAAAAGTATAATTACGAGCGTAATCATGAGAAAAAAGTGTGTTACGAGCGAAATTATAAAAAAATTGTGATTAAAATGTATTTATAATCTAGGAATGCGGCAGTGTTGGGCGTAATCGTTAATTCGCGTTACGATTACGAATCTTCGTATTTTTTCTGCGATTACGATTATAATCGTATTTTTTTCTGCGATTACAGTTAATCGTTTTTTTCTGCGATAATCGTATTTTTTTTTCAGCGATTACGGGCGTAATCGTATTTTTGTTAGCGTTTACGGCTCGTATATGACATTTTTACTGAGATTACCTGATGTCATATACGAGCCGTAAACGCTAACGAAAATACGACGAAAAAAAACATTACGATTTAATCGCAGAAAAACATACGATTATAATGGTAATCAGAAAAAAATACAATTACGATTGTAATCGAAAAAAAAAATACGATTACGGTTGTAATCGTTAAAAAAATGCGATTACAATCGTAATCGCAGAAAAAACGAATACGATTGTAAACGTTACGTAATTACGTAATTGAAACGCGATTACGCCCAACACTGGAATGCGTAACGCTCCCCCCCACAAGCAAACCCCTACCATCAAATCACACGATTATATCATAATCATAAATACGCCGTTATGATTATGGTTATGCCAAACACTGCCGCACCCTTTAATTGGAAACGTTATTAAAGCAAACCAGTGGGCCAAAAATAAATAAATTATATAATTAAATATATTAATTAGTGTTGGCCCAAAACTCTCTGTAAGTTTTTGGCCAAAGAAGCTGAAACCAGTTAAAATGGAGGTTTGTCACCAAAAAACTACCAAAAGAAAACGTAAAATTCATACTTCCACCAAAGCGCCCCAAAACCAAAATCGGTTTCTTTTAAATGGAGTGAGTGAATTAGAAATTTTCCCGACGTCCAATTTGGATAGAAAACGTCAGAAACAATTTTTTTTACCTTTGAGTTCATCTAGATCTACGAGTTGCAACTGAAGGTTACCTTTTTCTTCTTCAAGAAGAGCGATTCTGTTAATAAGCGCGTCAACATTTTCACCGTTGGAAGATTTCTAAAAAGAATCCAAATTATTTGTGAATTTAATTTTTTCATAGTACCTCTTTTAATTTTGAATTTTCTTCTTCTAATTCGGCAATGCTATTACTCATAAGCTCTATTCTATCCAAAGCTTCTTTTTCTAGAATAAAATAATTAATCAATTAATTTTTTGTTTTTTTATCACCTTTTGAAGAATCTCTTTTTCAGATTGTTTGAGTTTTTTTCAAATGCGCTTTAATTTTAGATTGTACTTGTTCAACTTTCATTTGAAGTCAAACTTTGAATTTTTTCTTCGGCAATTTTTAAAGCCTCATCAGCCTCAAGGGCATTTTGGTGTATTTCTTTTATTTCGATGAGCTCAGATTTTTCGTTTAACCTGAAAAATAAAGTTTTCTCTCCGCATTAAAATACATGAAACCTACTGCAACTGAAGTTCTTATTTGATGCTTTATAAGTTTCCAAG
>JACGAQ010002190.1:0-44717 GCA_014119065.1 Orius insidiosus | reverse complement strand
CTTGAAAATTAAGAGGTTTTTAAGTCAAAGTTTTTGAAAGAAAATAGTTTTAAAAAATTTTAGGTCCCTCGGGATATTTGAATTCTTATGTTACATGTCTTTATAGTTTATACATAGCTTGCCGAACAAGAGTAATGGAAGATGTCAAATTTAAACAATTTAACTTGATTTTAGGACATTTTTATGACTAAATGAAAGATTTAACTAATGTTAAAACAATATAAACTTAATTTTTGCTTCATTCTCTAAATGATTGAATTTTTTAGCCTTTCAGTGTCCCATTTTGTGAAAGTCAGATAAGTCACAAAAAAATAGAAAACTTTTAATAAATAAAGTATAGTATTTACAATTAATATGATACATAAGGATTGAAAATTTACAAATTTGCGCAATGCGTTATTGTTTAATTTGAACGAGGATGGTCGATGATCGGTGTCCAGTCAAGACCGACTCTTCTCTCGACTTCTTGAACATGTGGTCGGAAATAATCGATAATCGGATGGTAACTGTAGTTGACCCTTTTTGAAGGTGTCGTCGAGGATGGGGTCGGCGAAATGTTTGCCACCGAAACCGAATCTGAATGTACGCTGTCCATTGGAAGTGCTGGATGCCTTTGGTTCAGCGTTGGCGGCGGCAAATATGAGGCTTGAACTTAACCCTAAAAATACATTTTAATAAATTTCTTTCTTTTTCTAACGTACCGATCAACTGTATTATTTCTGGTTATTCTTCTTAATGTGTTTTCATAAGGTGGGTACCTAATATCTTCTTTGACGCCATTTTCCTCCCTCAAGAGGAAGAGGAGGTCCACGGTGTTGAACACTCCCTGGTCTCCGCTTAGGTGGAGAATAAGGCCTTATTCTTATACCCTAAAAAAAGTCAATAATAAAAACTTAGCATCGAAAACTTACTTTTAACGGTGGAGTCGGTGCCGGTGGCGGCGGCGGTGGTGGCGGAGGCAACCTCGACACAGACTCATCATTAGCAACAAGATTTGTATCAGGCCCTTCAGACAAAACTATCGTATGTTCTGTACTACTCCCCGGAAATATATTCCCTCCATATCCAAGCACACGGCATGTACAGCATGTAGGGACCTAAAATACTTAAATTAAGTCCTAAAACTTAAAAAAAATTACCTTAAAAACATCCATAGTAAGTCCATTTGTTTCATCCCAAGTTAAAAGTCGATGGTAGTTATAAACTTGCTGACACTGCGATTCAACTTCTTCAGCCAATATGAGCATGATCCTAACGGCTTTCTATGGGGGAAAAAATATATTTTTGATGGTGTTATACAAAACTTACGAGCAAAGCTCTAGTCTTAAGGTCTGCGTGTAATCTCCTGTGTTGACAATATATTTCCATTGGCCGCTTGTCGCTCTGGCTTTTTTGGGACGAGCAAACTCCAATGTTCGTACACATACTTTTTCCTTCTGCTGGTTGCCCTTGTCGTCTTCAAATGAATTAATAATAAATAAAGTTAATTTATAAAATAAATACCTTTCTAATATTAGCATCATTAATGCTTATGTTTTGAGGAGTTGGCTCTTTCAAAAGGGCTTTAAATGCTTCAGGGTTTCTGTCATTTTTTATACTTTTTAAAATTGCTTCTCTAAAATAAAAATAAGTAAAGAAATATGGAAATAAAAACACATACTCTGGATAGTCTTTTGTTTCTAAACAAAGATTATTTTTCATCACAGAGCATGGAAGTTGGGGCTGAGGAGTTGTTGAAGATGGCTTCCGCTGTCCAGGACGTGGTGGCCTTTTTCTCGGAAGACTTACTTTATCTATAATATCTTTAATGAATTGTTTATTTTATTTTTGATTTACTAACCTATTTGAACGTTGGCGTTTCTTCTATTCATTGTCAGAGTAGGTGGAGGTCTTCTAATATTCGGACCGTTGGCAGTACTTATTCTACTTCCTTGATAAAGCTAAAATCAAATTGTATAAAATATTTAGGCATTTTTAATAAACTTACACCAGAGGCGTAGGAGTTACTTCGAGCGCCTTCAGATTCTGAGTCTTTTCCCATTCCTCGAAACATGGTCGCTATATCGACAGCGATAGGCAGCATAAGCTGGGACGTTATATTCTCGGTTTTTGAAACTGGCGGCAATGGTTCTCCAGGCGCTGAAAATATGAAATCAAAAAAAGATAAAATGAGTACAACATACCTGCCATGACTTGCGCCATAATTAAAGATGCCAATGCCAGCCTTTGTGGCGGAGACATGAATCTGACGACTGGGAGTACTTGACCTAATCGGGCCCAAGCACCCGGACGTTTAAAAGCGTTCACCATCGCCTTTTTTAACAATTCACGTTTCTCGTCTTCGTTCTGCGGATATTTGACTTTCACCCTCTCCTTTTCTTCTCCTTCACTGCAATTAAAATTTAATATCAACAATTTTTTAAACAGGAAGAAAAGTAAAAGTGGGTTACAGATCATTTCATTAAAAACCTAAGATGCGAAACAATAAGAAAGTTATACCACAAAAACCTCAATAATTATAACAACACACATTGGCTAAAATTGATACCTAATAGCAGTTTAAAAATCAAATACTAAAACCACAAATTTAGTGGTTGTTCTATTGGGTTACTTTTTTAGCCCAGGAAGTGTGAAGATTTGACACAAACTTTGAGCTTGCGGCAGAAGCTTTCTTCATCCTAAAAAGGAATATTTCACGACCGGTTTCGACTTAATAAGCCTCATCAGGTGAACTATTTTTCGTTTATTGCTCTCTAATTCTTTGGGTAGATTTATTTTCTGGCTTAATATGGATTCCACGAAAGTCTAACTTTGAGCTTACAGCAGAAGCTTTCTTCATCCGGTGGCTGCATCCTAAAAAGGAATATTTTACGACCGGTTTCGACTTAATAAGCCTCATCAGGTGAACTATTTTTCGTTTATTGCTCTCCAATTTTTTGGGTAGATTTATTTTCTGGCATAATATGGATTCCACGAAAGTCTAACTTTGAGCTTACAGCAGAAGCTTTCTTCATCCGGTGGCTGCATGCTAAAAAAGAATATTTCACGACCGGTTTCGACTTAATAAGCCTCATCAGGTGAACTATTTTTCGTTTATTGCTCACTAATTCTTTGGGTACATTTGAGGCGCTCCGGGTACGAAGGGCGAACTCAACAAAACGTAGTTTCGAGATATTCGCATTTTAAAGTTTCGGTTTTTACGTATTTAAAGGGGAAAAAATGGCGAACTCAACATAAAAATTATATGGGTGTATTCACCAAGAGGTCTAGAATCTGAAATTGAAAAAAAAATGGAAGACCCTTCCCCAAAAACCCGACGTCAAGGGTATCACAATAACTTCTTTCAAAAATTTGTCCGATGTCGAGTTCGCCCTTCGTACCCCGGAGCACCTCATTTATTTTCTGTCTGGCTTAATATGGATTCCATGAATTTGTCATTCATTGGAAATCGGCCGCAAAACTGAAGAAACTTCAAAATACCGAAAGATTAAGTAAAACGAGCCAAATATTTGTAAAATTTGGATTTTACAAATTTTTAAAGTTCCTAAAAACACTCTTTGCAACCCACTTTTAAAAAGTCTTACCTAAATCACAATTTAAACCATAAAAAGCATCCTATGCACTAACAAAAGCGAACTATCTCGTCGGGACACCGGTGAATGACTGACAATTGAAAGGCGAGCCTGAAAAGCGGCGAGTAATTACATCGCGGAATATCCTACTTGAAGGTAGGAGCGTGACCGATAGACCACTTTCTTCCCGGGCTTCTGGGTCGACCCATCATCTTAAAACGCGTGTTTGTTTACTCCGATACCTCCTACGTTTTTTCCGATAACGCATGTCACGTGAAAGCGTCTCCTGTAGCGACAATGAATTTGCATTAATTAGATCTCAAACTTTCACTATATTAGTTAATCTATTGTTTAAAATAAGTCGGAAGTACTTTAATACTCATCTAGAATTAATCAATACTCCCTTATCGTACATTCAAAGACTATTTATAAAAAAAAGAGCTTTAATTGCGAGAGGGAAAAAATTATCCCTTCACTTGTAACATTTAAAATATGAATATATGTCTCTTTTTATGGACACTGAAAGTTTTGCTTTCTCCTACATTCTAGTAAAATACAACATAAAAATGCTTTCTTCACTGTAATAAGGAAATAGCCCCTAGAGCACGTTTTTTGACCCACGACTAGAAGAAAAAAAACATGGACTAATCAAAAATCTTCTTGGATAGAAATTGATTACACTCACTGGATTTCTTTATTTTCGTTGTCTTCATCAAAGGAAACATCATCGAAGGAAACGTCGTCAAGATCTGAAGAGTACACCACAGAGAAAACGCCCACCTGAAAAAAAATTGAACTTTTAGCCTTTTGAAAACGGTCATTTTGGGAACCGTTTTAAAAAAATAGCGAATCACCTCCATAAGGAAAAAAGTGCTATATTGAAGATATATCGTTTTGAAATTTCTACTTTCACCATTGAGTCGGAAAATTCAGTGACAATGTTGAAAAAAGTAATTGAAGAGAAAAACGAAGGATGTGGGTCATTGGGACACTGAAAGACCTTGGTCAATGTTTTCTTTCTCATGGGTGATAATTGTCATATAGAGATCAGGGAGTTTTTAATGTCGGCAGCACTCTTTTCCTATCGTTAACGGTCTTCTTTGAACTTCGTGAACGCAGGATTGGAACTTAAATTGTCTTCTCCCATCTTTAAGACGTGGACCATACAGAGCCCGGAGGGGAACTGGTTTGACGCCGGGACCCACTTTCCTGTTGGTTTTTCTGCTCGTGAGAGACTTCACATGTCGGAAACGTTCTCCGAAAGGCTCATAATCAGGCGGGAAAGTATTAATTTTTTTCTACTTTTATTACGTGATTTCATTAAAACGGAACTGAAAATTGGAATTCACACTAAAATCGTGATTTCATTACGATAATTGAACCTCCCATTGTTCAATTTCACCAATCTTTTTCATCAGTCATTTTTTTCCCCTTAAAAATAGACCATTGCTTGATCCTTAAGAGAAATCAACCTACAGATTCTTGAAATTGGCGTAAAAAACGACCGAAAACCCCGGTTAAACTGCTGCTTCTCTGAAAGTCTAGTAAAACTCCAGTAAAAACCAGAAAAACTCTGTAAGATTTCCGCAAGCCAAAAGATTGGGGAATGACCAGGAAACGTAAAAGCAGTAGTCATCAAAAAATAGCCAAAATGGGTCTCAAAGACCCCGCCGGGTCATAATGCCATAATCTATTGTCCTTGATTCTGCTACCGATTATGAACCACGGTTCCGATCTTCACCTGATGTTTCCGCCCAATTTTACCCAAAGTAAATAATTTGAATTTAAGGTTAATGCCTTTAATCGACCCCGAAACAGTTAGGCTTTGACACTTCTCCGGTTTAATTGACCGTCGATTATTTACGGAGAGCTGAACAAAAATTTTCCGAACCGCTAAACAAATTCACGCCACTTGAATCCAACCCCCCCAAAAAAAACAAAGACTTACCGAAATAAGTAGCCAAACAGCAATCTTCATCTTCGTTCACAATTTTAAACGGATCCAAGATATTTTAAATGCGAGAACTAATTAATTTATCACGTGTCGTTGGATACCGAATGTGCCATAGCGGAGCTTTTGCTTTCTGAATGGTGTCTGAAGCCACCTTGAACTTGCGTCTCGTTTCCCCACTCTTTGGACCCCCTCCTTTCCTTAAAAACTCCCTTATTTTCATATACACATTTGAGAAATGCGCTTAACTTTTCGAAATGTGGGCTTCGATGATTAAAACTGGGGTTTACTTTGATGAGGTCAATCGATTAAGAAGATTTTAAATCGTTTTTTAGGGCAATAGGAGTATTCACCGATTTGGTGAAGAACGAATTTACGGCAGTAGCGCATATTTCAACAAAACTTTAGACAGACAGATCTTTGCTATTTAAAAAAAAATCGGAAGAAGCATTTGACATTTTGAAGAAAACTTCGATAGCAAGATTCTGTTGGTAAAACTGGGATGGAAATTGTAGCCATGAAGAGTTCCGGAAAAAACTGGCAACGAAAGATACCTTAAGATCGACCGTCGAATTTTACTATGTGATTGAACCTTTTTGGCCTCTACAATCAATTTTATAGTTGAGGAAGATTTTGTGTCTTTGACTTGGGAAGGCCTAGTTCTCTCTATCCCTAATAATTAGTTTGGTGTGACTTCGATTGTTTGTAAGTTTCAACAGTCGTTTGACTTATTATTAAAAATTTATAGGTTACACGGAATTGCGGTTTGCGGAACCGAGAGAATTCCGCTAGAGACGGCGGTCACTCTCTATATTTTTTAAAACATTCAAATATTTTTTTTGCGCGTTCTAATAACCGACGAAAATTCGTATGTGAAAACCAAATAAATATCCCCGTCCGTAGGTGTGGTTCACGAGATAACGGGACAGAATCTCGCTTCTAAATAGGTCAGTATAGGACTTAAAGAATGTCTCGGATTCCCCCCAATACGTTTATCTCCGGTAATTGCGAAAAATGTTTCCAACACTTTTTGAAAAAGACTTGTGCCAGTGAAAGCTTTTAGTCACCAACAATTATTAAAATTACAAGGAGAATTTTTGTCGTTACTTACGGACTGCAATGAATCTAGAACGTGCAGGTGTGGAGGGGTCATCAAGAAGAGAAAGTGCCTCCATGATTTGTCCTTTCGTTAAATTGTTAACATCTTTTTCATGCTCATCCCGATCTTCTTTGAAAAACGGTTAACCAGGTTATCTTGTAGTAGTCCTGGCCATTTTGTTTGTAAAAAAAACCATCTGGGATATCCCAGGTACTAAAACTAACATTTTGTCCCTACAATTTAGATATTTTAATTAGGAACGCATGGTATTTATAAAAATAGACATTTGTCATAAAGTCGACAATCAATCGTCATAAAATGGCGGAAGCTGTTGAAGACCGCTCATTGGTCTTCTCCCTTCGCGTCCCACCCTTTTTCACCCTTCATCAGTTTAGAACCTCCCGGAAAACCCTCTTCAAACAATTTTCGTTCGTTTTCCCTGTTTTTTGTGCATCAAAACCTCCTTTTAAACAGATTTTTTCGTTTCGTTCGATCTTTCGTTTTTAAACATTTTAGAGCACTTTCTGGCTGATTTTCAGGCTTCTTCCTTGGCATTGATAAAGAACATTCCGCTTTCCGCGCTAAAAAAGGGGTTGAACTTGACTTTTGATTGGAGGAAAACGAGATCGAACTCCGCCGCAAGTTCATCACCCTTTGTTCTCTTCCGTCATTCTGGACGAAAGTCGAAAGTGATCTTTTTTGTCCCTTCCAGTATTAGTCACGATATCAAATCCTAATGCTTTTGAAGTGTAGAAAGTGCAAGGATTTTCAGCTACAAAAAGAAAGATATACCAGAATCTCTTTAATTACTTTTTTATCACTTTTTTTACATCAAGAAGCGCAATTAGCATTTAAATCCGCTTTCTCCTTGCCAGTCTAAAACACATATTGAATAATAGATTTCAAAAAAGGGTCCGGTTTGCGAAAATGTGGGTCCGTGAAAATTTTGAATTTTAATTTGTTAATAAATTTAAAAAGTGATCTCTGGGAAAGGGGAACGTCGTTCAAGGTCCCTTCGGAATAACCTCAATGCTACCTGTTCTACATAGCTCTCTCTGCCTCCCTGTTAACCCGATCAGGAGTTAAAAGTTTCTCTTTAGCTATTTAGGCACGATTAATCTCTGGGAGAAGATACGGACGTTGAAATTAATATTTTTACTTCCTTTGAGCTCCTTTTCAACTTCCCTTAATGGCTGAAAGCTTTAAATGGGAATAATTAACATCCTAGATTGTTGTGAACTAAATTAATCTTTTCCCCTTATAGCCGCTATTCTGCGGAAATACTTTTCATCATATAAAAGAATCGTCATAATTTCTAAATTATGTTGTGTTGAAATTTTGTCAATACTTCTTCATGTCATGTTTTAACTTGATTCACAATACTAAACAAAAATATTTCCATTTTCCCTAATTCTAGACAGAGTTCCACCACTTAGGAAGAAAGACCTTGAAACTCCTGAATTAATGTTAAAAATGAAAGAGACTAATTTTTAATCAACCCTGTAGATGGGAAGTGATGCTAGTGTGACATTTGTGATGCACGGAGGAGTGAAATCGGCGTACATGATGGTCCCTATGAGTGAATAATAGGTTGCTAAGATGGTCGCCGTGGCGCCGAAGAGGATGACAAAAATGTTTCCGAGTTTCTCCCAAACGGAAAGCGGTCCGTCGTCAAGTACGTTTTGCATCGAAAAATAGCTTGAGTTGCTTCTTATCATAGGTGGGGTCCGTTGAAAAAGTTGTCGGCGATCTAGATATTCTTCCATTGAAAGATCCGCCCTTGCGTGAGTACCGACAACGGTCATAGTGTCATTAAAAATTTCGACACTTCCGTAGTCAAGTCGACGAACACGCCCTGAAATTCGGCTTTTATTCTGCGCGTGCATAGAACGCAATCTTTCATAAAGAAGAGGAGGGAATATGAACATCAATTGTCCCATTAATGCACCTCCTATTAGACCCATGATTAGGTCAAAGAGTAGTGTAGTAGGAGAGATTGATGAAGAATAGATAGAGAGTAATTAGTAAGTAACGGGTAAAGAGATTGTAAAGAAAGTAATAAAGTGTATTGTCGGAATCAAGTGTTTTTATTGAGTTACTCTAAAAGGCCCCCAGCTACGCTACAGTTGTGCCTGGAATCTCTCGGATAGAATTCGGCCAAAGTGGTCGCCGGGATTCTCTTCAACATCTCCTTCGGGAAGATACGCAGAAGCTGCCACCGATATCGAGCGATTCAAAAACGGTTCGGTTTTCCATTAAACCTATAAAATTTTTATTATTTAATTTAATTTTTTTTATTGATTACCTTGAGTGATAAAGTTCTTCTCGAATTTGGTCAAAAATTCAAGATAGAGAAGATCGTCGGGAGAAAGGGCTTCTTCACCGACAACGGCTTTCATGGCCTGGACGTCTTTTCCAATGGCATAACAAGCGTACTACGAAAGAAATTAATATGTTGAATTTTTGAGTATATGAAATACCAGTTGGTTAGAAACGTCAGAATGGTCTTTTCTGGTCATTCCTTCTCCGATGGCAGATTTCATCAAACGAGAAAGTGAAGGGAGGACGTTAACCGGTGGGTAGATTTGACGATTATGAAGTTGCCTGTCGACGTAAATTTGACCTTCAGTGATGTACCCAGTCAAATCGGGATAGGATGGGTAATATCTGAAAGAATGGTTTAGGTCGAAAATTGGGAAGAAAATGCAAGAAATTACCGTCGTTAGGCATAGTTAAGATGGGAATTTGAGTGATTGAGCCGTTTCTTCCTTCGACACGACCCGCTCGCTCGTAGATGGTAGCCAAATCGGTGTACATGTAACCGGGGAAACCTCTTCGTCCGGGTACTTCCTCACGAGCAGCAGAAACCTCACGAAGAGCTTCAGCATATGAAGACATATCGGTCAAAATGACCAAAACGTGCTTCTCGCATTCATAAGCCAAAAATTCAGCCGCGGTCAAAGCGAGACGCGGCGTAATAATTCTCTCGATGGTCGGGTCATTAGCCAAATTCAAGAAAAGGCAAACGTTCTCCATAGACCCGTTTTCCTATAAATAAAAAAATTAATAAAGTACTACTAAAATGTAATAAAAGTGTAAGATGATAGTTCAAATATTTTATTTAGAATGAATAATTTTTTTTTTCCGACTGCGCCAAAATGTAAGATGATAGTTCAAATATTTTATTTAGAATGAATTAAAACATATGGACATATGGGTTCATTACAAAAAGTCTTACTTCAAAATCTTGTTTGAAGAATCTGGCAGTTTCCATGTTGACACCCATAGCAGCAAAGACGATGGCAAAGTTATCTTCAGAATCGTCCAAAACGGATTTTCCAGGCAACTTAACAAGACCGGCTTGTCTACAAATTTGGGCGGCAATCTAAGAAAAGAATGTTAAATGGTTAAAAATAATTTTTTTCGTACTTCATTGTGAGGGAGACCGGCAGCGGAGAAAATTGGAATTTTCTGCCCTCGAGCGATGGAATTCATGACGTCGATGGCCGAAATACCAGTTTGGATCATCTCCTCGGGATAAATACGGCACCAAGGGTTGATCGGTTGGCCTTGAATGTCGAGAAAATCTTCGGCCAAAATCGGCGGCCCTTTATCGATCGGCTTTCCACTCCCGTTGAAAACTCGTCCCAACATATCTTCAGAGACAGGACTCCTTAAAATATCGCCGGTGAACTCGCATAACGTATGCTTAGCATCAATTCCCGATGTACCTTCAAAAACCTGAAAACTTAAATTAAAAAGTGCTGCTCCATCATTCTTTGATTACCTGGACGACGGCTTTTGAGCCCGAAACTTCCAAAACTTGCCCAGACCTTAATGACCCATCTGCAAGCCTCAACTGGACGATTTCAGCATATTTTGGAAATTTGACTTCATCCAAGATAACCAGTGGACCAATGACACCACGCACAGTTTTATAAGCTGAAAATACAAAAAATCAATAAAATTACATTTTTTGAATATCGAATAATCTGAAAACATGTTTTATAGAACAGAAAGTTTGACGAAGACATGTTTTTGGAGAAAAGAGGATCTGTTGGGGAAAAAAGGCAACGCCCACTTTTCAACTGATCGACTTACTTATCCGTGGCTGAAAGACGAAATCTCTGGAGACGGCCAAAACGTGTTCCCTCGCAGCTGAGACGCTCGTGTAGGACATTTTGGACTTTTTAAAAACACTTTTGGCCCCGAGGATAAAAAAATTATGGATTTACACTCCTGGCCAAGTTTTTTTGTACAAACTAAAACATCTGATCCCATCGCATCTAATTTTTATTTTTCGTTGTCAATGTAATTTAATGATTGTTTGCACTTATTTTGAAGGGTACATAAGGTCGTGGACCTACACCTATTTATTACCTCACTGCACTATTAGGGTAGATCGAACTTTAGAGCAGGCACTGGACAATGTATGGTAAAACCGAGAGAAGATCTTCTTCACCGGCTAAAGAAATTTGTGTGAAAATTTGGTGAAAATCGGATGAAAACTGTGGCCGTAAAGTGTTCCGGAAAAAAATGCTACGGCCGGCCGGCCGGCCGGAACCACAGACATAGTTAAGATCGGTAAAAGATCTGAGAAGAAGAAAAAAAGAAGAAAAGAAAGAAAAGTGGTCCGTTTTATGTGACTTACCTTGCTATTCGTCCTTCTTTCTTTTTCCTGATAGCTGATAAGCGCAACTTATTTTTTCCTTTCGTGGAGTAGCGCATTTTGGTAAAGAACGTAACCGTGAAAAAATGTGGCAAAACAGATATGATGTTCATGTTTTATAAAAACGAAACAGTAAAATATTGAAAAACAGTTAGTCATCGAAACAATGAAGGGAGGGGACTCTAAAAATCAAAACAAAACATCGTTTCCCGCCTCGCGATCATCCCCAACATATGTTGCTAGGGGCAAAGACAAAAAAAAAATTTGCGTCAGCAAAAAAAAATTTTAAAAATTGATCTAATTTTGAATAATCCTTACTATTTGATGTATAATTCAGATGTATAAATCAGAGTACTAACTATGAATTAGGTAGGTGAGCAATTCTGTAAATTTTATTGTCAAATTTAAAAATCGGTGGTTGAAGGTCAACCACAAAAGGTTAAGGTCCAAGAAATATTCATTAGTTTCGAACACAGATTTTGACATTTTTTTTATTTTCTTTCTTTTTTTGCACTTATATATAATTTTTTTTTTCCAAAAAATTTTCAAAGTTTTTGTTTTTTGAAAAAGGATGTCCCTCTCGTCCTGCATCACGAGAGAGAAAATTCTGTAAGCATTGTCAAAGTCACAGAGGAACCAATACACAGAGTAACAACCGACCCTCTCTTTTGGCAGTAATTTTAACGACGTAGTACTGCCCAGAGCGCTAGATGCCGCCACGGTCCGCCTTGGGCCGCCGCCCAAGGTCGCCCAAGCCCAAGCGATAGTTCCATGCGCCGCCACTGCCCATGGCGCTGTTTGACTTTGTTTTGAAAATCGCACCCGCTCGGCTGCGCTAAAAGCAACCAACAATATTGTCATTATTATCGCTTATCTATCACTTTATCCCAAAACCATTTTTTAAAATTTTAAACCATTTAAAAAAAAGGGAAAAAAAAGACTAAATAACGTTTCATACCTACTGTGATTCCACAACCAATTAGAATTAGAAGATGAACAAGGTGCAATTGATACAAGTGAATTTATATCGGACATGAACGATTTATTTGATAGTTTGAATAGTCGACAATCGTATGATAGGAACCCAAATAGATGTGCATTGTCAAGTGACTGTCCTCAGATTGAAAGCAACCTCAAAAAGGGCTTAGAGATTTTTATGGTGCTAAAAAAAGTTGGAATTAAGAGCAATAATCTTGATAAAGGTAGTACTAGAATTGTCGAAAGACCTCCTTGTTTGATGGATTTTTAGTTACCATTAATGCCCTTTTACTTCTATTCAAAGAGCTAACGTTCCAAAACACTGGAAATGATGGGAACAATTCTACTCCTATAAAATATCTTTTGACCTCAAGGCTTAACCAGGATGCTCTGGAAAATCTATTTCTGTTCTCCGGCAAAAGGGGGGAAACAATACCAACCCATCAGTTAAAACACTTAGGAGTAGTTTGAGGTCATGTCTGGAAAAAAACCTGTTGCTACCTTCAAAGAAATCAAACTGCGAGGAGGACTCTGACTTTCCTTTGGTCCTTGATTTATTTAAAAATCGTAATCAAAGTACTTCCTTGGTTCATGATGAGTTTTTAACTCATACAGACCGATGTTATAACGAAGAGTTGGTTTATACAGATGGCCCCATTGCAGACATTCCTCTTGAGCATGATGAACTCGATGTAAGTGTGAAACACACTTTGGAACGTTGCTCAATAACTTACTTTAGTGGCTATCTCGCTAACAAAGTCAGTGAGGTGTTTCATTGCGATCATTGTGAAAATATGTTGACCACTGCTGAATTCTTAAATGATAAAAACCATTTGTTGATATTGAATAGAGACTATTCACAATCAAAAGAAATAAGCTACTTGAAACATCCCTCTAAAGATTTGGTACACATCATAGAACTCAGTTTAAGATGTTTTACATCTATCTTTAGCAGTGTATTTCATAAAAAGGGGGTGGCAGAAATAATTTTTAATGAAATTAATTCCACAGTTTTAGATTGTGTAGAGTGGTCCAAAAATTATTCATGTCAAGACCACTTGAAATATATAATAAAATTCATGATTAAAGTTAAAGTTTACAAAGAATGTAGAATGTTCCTCAAAAATAGAAAAGTCACGAAGAGTGGGAATGCAAAAATTGACAAATTCAAAAATGTTTGAACGAAAAGACAATAATCAATTTACAAGTAAATTTGTTGCCAAATAAAAATTATAAATAAAATAAAATACAAAAAATTTATATATACTGTTGGCCACACTGCCAGTAATATTATGTTGGTGCAAAAATAAAGCAGGTTTTTGGTATGCAGTAAAAGCTAGCTACAATTTAACTTCAACCAAATATAATATTTTATTTGAATAGCTTCCATGAAAATTCATACTCTTTTGCCAAATGCACAACTAATGCTTTGTTCCCAGAAGCAACAAACATTATTTTCGCACCAACTCAAAATTAATGCAAAACTATAAAATGGATTGCAACGCTATATTCCTCCACTTAAAAAAAAAAAAAAAAAAAAAAAAAAAAAAAAAAAAAAAAAAAAAAAAAAAAAAAAAAAAATAATAATAACAAATAAATAAAGTAATAAAACTAATATATTCTTATAAGGTTCAGTTGACGAGAAAAAGCAGTTTAATTACAAATGAGAAGGCAAAATGTAATAACGCAATACACCACGTCATTAAATTTATACGTTCAAAGTGGTTCCAATCAAATTGGGTTAAATTTCATTCGGATAGACGAAAACAAAAATGTGTATAGGTACCTGAAAATATATAAACGTAATAATTTATAGTGTTTTTAGTTGAATTACATTTTGCCAAATTATCACTTATAGTACTTAAAACCTTCCGTTTAAAAAACAATTTGATAAATTAATTCACGGTTATGTATAAAATGATTAGTTGAAGTTTATCTTGGTGTCTTCAGTGAGCTTAAACCGAAGGTATTTTGAACTAATGAGTAATTCCAATGGAGGTTTTATTACTGCCGTCATTGCATGAAGAATGTTCGAAATCTTTATTTAAAAAACATTGTTGTCATGATTTATGTATTCTTTCAAAAATTTCCTTCACAGTAACGATTTCGAAAATTCAATAAACTGAACCTGTGAATATAATGAACTACTTATATTGATGGAATTGAATTGAAAAAAAAATCTACCTGAAAGTTAATAAATTAGTATGCTAATGATGAAAGTACCAAAAATTTTTAAACAAACCTGTGAAAACATTGTTTTGTCTATTCAATCTATGTACATTGATATGTGCATTGAAAGAAGAATATTATGTTTTTGCAGCCCGTCCTAAGTCGGGATTAATTGTGAAGGAAAATTTTTAGTACAGTAGAACCTCAGTAATCCGTCTTCCGCTAGACCGACTCTCCAGGTTATCCAACCCGAGGAGTCAGTCAAGGAAAAACTTTCATCCTTATCAAATTTTTCATTTTTCCTGTCAAGAGTTACCTACATATTATATACCTAATAATGTATAACTGTAATGTGTAATAAAATGTATACCTGCTTTTAACAGTTTTAACTGGGTAGGTAGATAATAAAGAAAAAAAAAAAAAACACGTGTTCTTTATGTATGTCCGCTTAATCCGACCTTTATTCCGTTCCGCCTTATCCCTTGGTAAAATGATATTGTACAAGTCATTAAGAGTTAATGTTATGTATGCCAGTCACAAAAATATTATTACTTGTATATATACAGGGTGTCCGGAAACACATGGCAAGCGTCTGGGAGAGCGTTAAAAAGTGGTTAAAAGTGGTTTAAAAAGCGTTAAAAAAAGGCCATTAGCGACGAAATCTCGTGATGCTGAATGCGAAGATGCTCAAATTTGAGACAGTTGGATTCTTCGGGAAAAAATAAGTGGGAGTCTCCTAAAAAATTTTAAAATTTGACATTTTTTAAAAGTTGTCCAAAATTGTCATATGAGTACTCAAATCTACTTGAAATTTTGCGTAGATTACGAATCTGAAATAAAAAATAGGGGTTCTCATTTGAAATAACGAAGTTAGGTTGTGTCTAGGTTGTGTCTGGGACACCTGTATATCCAGGCGGATTTTAAACTACACCATCAAATTCTTTGATTTAAATTAAGGGGGGTTTACATTTAACTTTTTTCGTAAAACCACTTTTAACGCTCTCCCAGACGCTTGCCATGTGTTTCCGGACACCCTGTATATTACTACTTGCATTCTAATCAATTATTTTTTGGTAATAATTTAAAGTAAGTACATAATACCTAATTGAAAATTTACACCTCTGCTTATGTTTAAAAAAAAAACAATATAGGTACCTAATAAAATATTTAAAGAATTAATAAAATAAAAGTGATATAATAATTAAAGCTGTTCTGAGAGTTGAAACTACGGACAACTGAAAAGACCACAGAAAAAACGAATTAATTCGAGGGTTTGTACGCGGTGGTTGGTTCCTCTGTGGTAGGCAGTAGGCACCTTGTTTTATAAATTTATAAAGGGGTTCCCCGGTGCACGAAGTTGGTGGAGGGGAGAACGACCTCGAAGTTCGAACACATCGAGGAAGGGTCAAGATCCGAAACGGAGGAAAAACTTAAAACTCTTCACCGAGGCGCATTCTCTAGGACTCAGATGGTACCAGGTCCCTTCCCCACCTCGCCCATCGACTTGTCTGCGGGATTTTTACGGGCCGTTGTTACTCTGTGTATTGGTTCCTCTGTGGTCAAAGTAAAAATCTGTGGTTGAAGGTCAGAGTGAAGGGAGTGATTGAGTGAGACGGAGTGAAGAATAGAGCGAGAAGACACCATATCTAAGCGGCAGATTTCCTTTGAAATTCCCATTCTCAGCTTTCCGACGCCAATTTTCAACCGATTTTAAAATTTCCAACGGCGTTGGATTCAGAATTTTGTCCTGATTTGACTGTAACCTGTTTTTTCAAATTTGTCAAAAATAGAAAAATTTGGCACCAAAATTCGGATTTTTTGAAACTCCTGAATTAATGTTAAAAATGAAAAGAGACTAATTTTTAATCAACCCTGTAGATGGGAAGTGATGCTAGTGTGACATTTGTGATGCACGGAGGAGTGAAATCGGCGTACATGATGGTCCCTATGAGTGAATAATAGGTTGCTAAGATGGTCGCCGTGGCGCCGAAGAGGATGACAAAAATGTTTCCGAGTTTCTCCCAAACGGAAAGCGGTCCGTCGTCAAGTACGTTTTGCATCGAAAAATAGCTTGAGTTGCTTCTTATCATAGGTGGGGTCCGTTGAAAAAGTTGTCGGCGATCTAGATATTCTTCCATTGAAAGATCCGCCCTTGCGTGAGTACCGACAACGGTCATAGTGTCATTAAAAATTTCGACACTTCCGTAGTCAAGTCGAACGAACACGCCCTGAAATTCGGCTTTTATTCTGCGCGTGCATAGAACGCAATCTTTCATAAAGAAGAGGCGGGAATATGAACATCAATTGTCCCATTAATGCACCTCCTATTAGACCCATGATTAGGTCAAAGCGTGGAACGACCTCTGACATCAAAACGGCCGCAAGGACAACTCCAGTCCGCAACAGGCATCTTCTCCATCCAAAACCTGAAAGCCACAAAATCAGACATCAGAAAAATGTCCCAAACGAATCAAATCTATTGCATCCAGCTGATTCAATCGACTATCAATCCTTATATCCCAAATAAGCAGCTCAGCGTTGACTGATCGTCAGTGGGAGCAATACACAACCGAAATTTCTAAGTGGAGCAGGGTTTTATTTTTCGGGGAGCGAAAATTTGAAACGCCGATATCGCATTTCCGTAAGGGGCTTAAACTTACATAACAGGATCAATTACTGTTACATATATTCATAAAAAAGGGTCATCAACCTCACTCTCTTATTCATAGTGTTTTTAATCCTACCTTCAGGTATGTCGAGCCTGTCCTCTAAATCTTGAAATAAAGGCGTAGCCCCGACAGCCATCGACAGAATAATTTGAAGCGTCACAACAGTAAAATCGGCATAAAGAAACCCAGAAGGTTCCAACCCTTGTAAAGTGTTATATCTGATTTCATTTCCGAATCGTACATAACAAATAACCGTCGTTATCAAAAATAAACTTCCGCTAACCAAAAAGCATAAATGATCGCCTTCCCTAGCTGATATTTATTCTTCATATCCATCTGTATAGTCAAAATCATAGGATGGACATCAAACTAAAACAAATATAATAAATAAAATATTTAAAAAAATAAAACGAATACCTGAAAAGCCAATATTCCATACGCAATCGCTGTAGACTTCCATGATATATCAGGAATAACAGGATCTTCAGGAGCATCATCTGTTAAAAGGCTGTACCAGTCAAAATAGAGGCGTCAGCACCAAACTAACAGAAATCGCAGCAAAATATCTGAAAACTTGGTTACATAATGATCTAAATTATTTATAGTACTTTAAATCTTTTGGACTTCCTAACCACATAACGGGGCAAGTAAAGTTCCGATTAGAATAATCCAGTAACAATAAGAAAAATTGACTTGATATTGAGAAAGCTTTAAGCCTATTAACTGTAAATCTTGAGCAGCTGTAAAATTAATTAATTATTAAGTTCCCTTATTTTTTTTTAATTTACCAACGATATTAGGAATGCTTCCTCCGAAAATTGCCAAATATAAAATTATGTTTGCATATTTGCTTAAATTTTTGCCATACGCTAGTTCTACCATGGCGGAATATGGATATCTAGAAAAAAAGTAAAGTTGAAAATTATTTTAAACTATTTTTTTACCTGCTTTTTTCCAGTATGTTGCTGTGTAGATGTTCGGCTATTATCCAACATCGGCCTAACATGATAGCCGTGTATATTTGGATGAAAAATACTATAAAAGCTAACGGTATCCCGAACCATCCTGTATAAAAAATTTGTTTTTACAAATAACCAATAATGGAGAATGACTGTGATAACGGGTATCTCACGTTTCCGGCTTCTTGCTGTGTCTACTAAACCTCTCGGAGATAGGTTTACAGTGAAAAGAAGAATGATTGTGATAGAGGGTATAGCTCACCTGAAGAGGCTTTTTAAGCCGAAACGCGTCGTTAGATACCCGTTATCACTAATACACGTTATCATTTTTTTGTTAAAAACCATTATTGTGGAACAGTCCCAATTTTGAAAAATCGGATGGAGGTAGCTTAAAAAATACGTACCACATTCTATAATTGCTCTTGGAAGTGCGATAACGGGAAAACTCCGAATAAATCGATAATGCAACAAGTGGCGAAAAATAATGATAATCCTGAATTCGATAAGAGACTGAAGTCACTTATAAACATTTTACAACTGTAGCTCTTCGGGAGGAATGAGTTCTTTTCCACTTCCCCTCTTATGTAATGTAGTAATTCAATATATGTTTTAATTCACAAGACACCATATACTTTAATGAGAAACCTTTGAGGTTTGTAAGAAAAAAAAAATTTGAATAATTAAATTTTTTATTAGTACATAAAACTATAGTTTATATAAACATAAAATACTGTTTCACGTTTGTTAACTACTCCCCAAATTGCTCGACTAGATTTGTATATAAAAAATTTATTTACAATTTAAAAAAAACGTTATGTACATAAAAATATACAAGAGTTGTTTTTCTTTGGATTTTAGTTTCCTTGGTCGCTCATTTCTTCGGCCATGGCTTCGAGATCGACGTAGCCGCCTTCGGTTTCTTTGTCGCCGAGGAGGTTTCCTATGTCGGATTTCAGTTCGGAGAAGGTCGGACGTTTTTCCGGGTCGCTATGCCAGCATTTTGTGAGACGCGGAAAAACTCGGAGCGGCAATGTTTCGGCTTTTCGAGCCTGTAACCTTCACGGACGTGATGCATAACCTCACGTGCGCCCATTTTGTTGTATGGCGTCGAACCTGAAAAAATCAAAAATAACAATCACACGATACAGATAAATGTCCTAATAGACCATCATCAATACAAAAAGGTCATTACAATTTTCTCCATTTTATTCTATAATCATAATAATTGAGGAAAACATATTTTAAATACTGTATTATTATTCTCTTTATCACGGGAGACAAAAAAGAAAAGACCTTCTGCCTATAGAACGGAAAAATATTTAAAATCAAAGTTTCTCAGGCGTCAGACGGTGTAAAACAAGCGGAAATCCTGAGAGGTGAAAAAGAGCAAATAAGCTGCCAACCACACAAGCACCCCACCATTATTACCGAAAATTTCAGCAAGACACTTGATTACTTCCCAGAACCCTCAATCAAAACAAATCATGTCTCAATCATGACGTGAAATGTATGATTTCGGTGGAAATTGGGGCGAGAAAGTTAAGTTATTCGTAAAACAAAAGCACGCATGATATCACAGGCGCCATCTGTGACGACTTTCACCAACGTAAGTTCTTCAGAATCCCACAGAGAGCGATGAAGTTCAAAAACAACATTTACCAAGAGTTATGATTTCCCATAATAAAATTCCAAAGCTCCAAACATCAGATTTGTGCGTAAAAAGGCTAAAATGAAGAGATTCCGGCGCCATCCATCTAATGGGCATCGCTCCCTGAAAATTATTCAATTAGAATTTAATTAAAAACAAAATTACATACTCGATTCGGTCTCTGTTCGTAGATCTGACCAGTATCCCGGACGTTTCTGGACATCCCGAAGTCGGCGATTTTACAAAGTTTGTTGTGATCGACAAGAATATTTCGTGCAGCCAAATCCCGGTGGATTATCTAAAAAAAATAATTAAAAAAAAGTTAGATAAAATATACTCTTACGCCTTTGTAACTAAATATTCCATCCCTCTTGCTACACAGTAGGCGAAAACTGTCAAATCTCTGGAGGTGAGTGCTGAAGATAAATCTGAGAAGTTGAAATAGTGTGCTCGAGTTCTGTGCTCTCTTAGAAAAGCTAGGAGTTTCCCATACATTACGTATTCCATGATAAGTAAATATGGTTCTAAAAATAATTAGTTAGAGAGGACAAAAATTAGATTTGGGTACCTTTTTCAGTACAGCATCCGAGAAGAGTGACGACGTTCGGATGTGCTCCGAGTTCCTGCATAATCCCGAGTTCTCGAAGTAAATCTTCTTTTTCTTTTTGGCTCGAACCTTCTTTCACATTCTTAACAGCTACAAGTCTTGTCAATCCTTCATGGCCGCTAATATCATCAGCTTCAGCCTTCCAAACCTAAGGAGGACGTTTTAAAGCTTAAGACAATAGTGAAAGACTTACTTGACCGAAGTTTCCCTGTCCTAGTATTGTCTGGAGGCGTAATTTGTCCCTGGGAAATTCCCATTTTGTTATAGGCACTGGCACAACTGTTGGCTTGGTCTCTTCCCAGTTCTTAAACAAAAAAAAGTATAAGAAGTTTTTAAAAATTATATTGTATACCAAATGAGCAGGAACTCTTGGCAGCTTAGTAGGCAGAGGAGACCTATTGTATTCTGAAGAATATTCTGATTCATCCAGAACCTAAAAGAAAAAATTAAAACAACAAAAGGCATTTTTATTATTCTTACTTTTTTCTTGCTTTTCAACATGACTTGACGGATCAATAAAGGCGCCGAGGATCAAGGGGATGACGCCTAAGCCAGCCAGGATGTAAGTGACAACGCTGATCGTCGAATCTTGAAATCCGTTGATGGTTGAAGGTTGAGTTCGGACTGACTGATTTCTTTGATGTACTACCCAAAGGTTGTCGATTTTTGAAAGATTGAAATTTGTCGGCTCTTTTGTGGTTGTTTTTACCGTTGTAGGGCCGGACGCATTCTGTGCTAAATCGTCGAGTGATTTAAACACGATTTCTTCTGTTGAATAGAGCGGTGTGGTTGTTTTTTCTGTTGTAGTTGTTGTGGTCGATGATGTAGTAGTTGTTGTGGTCCTCGCTGTTGTCGTAGTTGTAGTCGACGGTGTCGTAGTTGTAGTCGACGGTGTCGTCGATGTTGTCGACGTAGTAGTTGTTGTTGATGTCGGCCTCGTGGTCGAAGACACCACTGGTATAAAAGTTGTCGGGTTTTTGTGCTAGGTTTGTTTGAAGACACCGTCGATTTGGTGGACGTTACAACCGTTGATGTTTTTAACGTAGTTTCCACTGCTGGAGTAGACGTTATACTCTCAGGCTTCGATTCGATATTTCGAACGTTCTCTTTGGTAAACGGTGCTTCAGTCGTCGTAGTCGTAGATTTTATCGATTGCGTTATTATTTTAGGGACTTCATATACGTCGGTGGTGTAGATACGACATGGACTACAGGAAAGCTTGAATTTCTTCGATAAATACTTCTGAATGTTACTGCTTTATGAGATGTCGTTTTAGGTCTCAAAGTTGTATAAAGCTTTCGTCTCTCGTTAAGCAACGTTTCGATATTTAAGGATCTTTCCAATGAAGGTAAATCTTGACTTTCAATTTCTTCAGAGTTGTTTTTCGCCCTAGCCTGATTTCTTGGAGATTCTTTGACAGATACAGAAGTTACGACGGCAGTCGAGAGGATTCTGGCTGTAGGACTTGGCTTCGGAACGGAGATAACTTTTGGCTGTTCAGGTGCCGCTGTTGTTTCATTGAATATGACTTCTGTGACGTTTTGTGGTACGGGAGCGACGTTGATCAAAAGAGGGGTCGTCTCGTTCTGTTTTAATTTTATCCGTAATTTGGTGACAGCAATATTTGTGTTTTAACACCGCTTTCATTAGGCTGAAGGTCGAAATGAGTATTCAGCTCAGTCTTATTATTTCTATATACATCTTCAGTCACGTTTGGTTTTCTGAAGAAAGATGTCGTTTGCCTAAGTTGTAAAGGGCCTTGAGGAACTTTATTTTTTTCGACGGTCTTCTTCGTAACTGTGACGTCCATTTCATCAGGGAAGATTTCCTCTTCAGGAAATAATTCTGTTGAACTGCTGACGCCTCTTGGGGTGGAAGATCCTTCGATGGAATTGATGCCAGAGGGTGTCGAACCTGTGGAGAGTTTACGGCCGAAGTCTAAAAACGGAAGGATGTGGTCTTGAGGGACGTCTTGTTCTAAAGGTCGAAAGTGGTTATAAATGTTGTAGACATCGTTTGTGGAAGACCGGTGGTCGAAGCGCTAGGGTCTCTTCGTCTTTTCCTAGTCGCTGTATCCAACATCAACCTTTGCCTCTTCCTACTCTGCTTCATAATAACCCTCTGCGTCACCTTATCATACTCTTCTTCACTCTGTGGTTTCTCTTTGGCCTTTTTCTCTTGGAGCGAATGAGCGATGTCCACGCTCTCTTCCGTCTTAAGCTCCCCGCTATCGGCAGACACGACCAACCTATACGGGCCACCTCCAGCACTCCATCTCCTTCCTTTGTACACATTCTCTTCATTATCCGCTCCTGAAACAAACGAGAAAAAAATTTTATATAAAAAAGCTAACAATAGACAACAAAAGACGAAAAAAGAAGATGGTTAGCACAAAAGTGAGGGCTCTGGTTCAAAAGAGTTGTTTGATTAAAATCTATCTCGTGTCGATTGTTACGAAAAGGATCATTGTAATCACAAGATTCTTCATTGTAATCGCAGTATCGACAATGGCCTCATCTCTCTACAAGGTCCTACTTGAGGAATAATTAATCAAAAGGTGAATTAGTCTCAAAGACCTCCTTAACAAAAAAAAGTCTTTCACCTTACATAATTTGATTAGTCTTAACACGAAATTTTGTTCCATCACACTATGACTCTAACAGCGTTCCGCCCCGCCAAGCAAACCCCACTAACATTAGCTTTCTTGTTACCCTAAAAACCCGACCTCCTGATTAGCCTGTCCGCAGCGCCGACCGGTTAAGTGCAGGCTGTCCAAATCTCAGTATGCAGTTCCTGAATCTTCAGAGGCAAGAAAGACTTAGATGGGGATACGGCAGCACCGGATGTAGGCTATCATAGCACGGTTTTTGGGAGATGGCATTATAGGTCAGGCATCCCCATGGTTTTTTGCAGAATGCTGGGCTAATCTATCAACGTTTTTTTGGAAGATGGGGGTGCTAAGGCAGATTCTAATCTACCCTGCAGAAGCATGGTTTTTATGGGAGATGGCACATACTACGCTAACTCTACAGCGTTGCCAAGTTCTTGATATCCTTGCACCAAAAGAACTTAGATGGGGATACGGCAGCACCGGATGTTAGGCTATCATAGCACGGTTTTTGGGAGATTGATAGGTCAGGCATCCCCATGGTTTTTTGCAGAATGCTGGGCTAATCTATCAAAGTTTTTTTGGAAGATGGGGGTGCTAAGGCAGATGTACCCAGCAGAAGCATGGTTTTTATGGGAGATGGTATCACATACGCTACGCTAACCTACCGTAGACTATGAAACGGTAGCTCTAGATACTTGTCTGCCACGATAACTATTCAATCTCTTTCTTTAGAGTAAAGAAAATAACTAAATTTACATAAGCATATAAAATTTCATCACATAAATTGATTAGTTTCGAGTAGGCTTTATTGTTAAAACCTCTAACGATATTCGAAGCTCGTCACAGGAAAATATGATAATAAGCATATTTCATTTTTACTTTTCTTGTGCGTTGAAGTAAATTCGATAACGATGTATGACGGGTATTTCTTAACCATTGAGGTAAGCGCGTCCGAAAAAAAAAGTCAAAACAAAAATTTATCAATTTCATGCTTACTTTTTAAAAAAAAATCCCCATTGTCTATCGAGTTCATGGCCAGGTTTTTTCGTTAATGTTTATTTCTTTTCCTGAGGCATCTTACACCATCTTTTCTTTACGCAATTGGAATCAGGTGGATTTATTTTTGTTAGAAAGGTCTACGCCGCTAAAAGGGACGATGACGTGCGAAAGGGCATGCACATATTAAAAAGGAGAACAAGTGATGTAACGCGATGAGATATTTATCGACGTTTAAATCGCCTTGACCATTTCCCACGCTTGTTTTCTGCCCCTTCTAATTAAGGGAGATGCACTTTTTTTACCTCAACAAGCGTTTTTCCACAATTCCCAGCCTTGTTAAAAAAAATTCTTGTAATTCGACTTTCACTTTAAAAGATGCAAATATGCTTTCTGATGCATCCGACGCTTTTTTCACAATTTATATGCTCACATAACAGCTTTCTAAAATATAAATAATCGGGTACATACACGGGAAATACAGTAATAAAAATCTTTCGCTGGAACTGCCTAGATTTCATTGGTTTTTTGCCAGCTATTATATGGTAATTGCTTCCAGACCCAGTAGGGTCAATTCGAATATTGATCTTTACCGATTTCAACTTTGTCAGTGGTTCCGGCCGGCCGTAGTATTTTTTTACGGAACACTTTACGGCCACAGTTTTCAACCGATTTTCACCAAATTTTCACACAAATTTCTTTAGCCGGTGAAGAATGGCGATTTTTGAATTTCGAAAAAATGGCGGAGATATGCTGTTTGAAATTTTAAAAAATTCGCTGCAGCCGAACAGTTAGTTCGATTTTCACCAAATTTTCACCAATTACTCCTTATATTTTTGACGAATTTTTGGTGTAAAAAAATTGCCACTTTTTAATTATTTTTTTTTAGTAGGAGAAATTTTATACATCTACCCATTACGAGAGATACATCCGTAGGCCAAAGAGCCCATTATTTCTACCTTGTCACTTCTAAAAATTTTCGAAAAAAAAGAACTTAAAAAATTTTTTAGAAAAAAAAAGCGCTTTAAAAAAGAAAAATGTAAAAATTTTGGAAAAAAAAAACAATCTTCCCCCTCCGTTATACTTCCCCTCCCTTATACTTCCCCTTCGTTCCCTTATACTTCCCCCTCCGTTGTACGTCCCCTCCGTTATACTTCCCGCTCCTATATTGTTACTTCTCTTTAAGGAAGTTTTGAAGCTCTTCATTTGAAACAGATTTTGGCGTTTTATCCCTTATTTTTATTGGTATAAGAATATAATTTTGCGTTCCTTGCCTAGATTTTTTTATATGTCGACGACGAAGAAAATTAAGAAAATTGGGAACCATGCTTAGAGGGCAGCACAAATCAAGAAGCGAATGAGAGAGAGCGCTGTAGCCCATCACCGGCTTTCACCCCCGAGACAGGGCAAGAAACAAAAAGGACAGTCAGTCTCTTTGTCTCCGTTCGACTGGAACCGTCAAAAGTTGAAATAGTCTCAAAGTGGGAGTTAGCCATTTTTTATTTGAAAACCTAACCAATTTTTGTTTTCTAAAGTACTTTTTGTGTTATAGAACTTAATTAAATTTTATTGTGTAAGTTTAGTTTTAATTGTTTTTTTTTACGCTCGACATGGAGCACCTCGAAGAAGGAGAAATCCTTGATAATTTTTCATCACCAAATGTGTCTCCCCCGACATCAGAAGTGGGATATGAATCAAACAACGATCACAACATCAACGAAGCTGAACAGAATACTACGCAATATCTTGAGCGCCGCCATCTTGAGCCAGAACGCCGCCATCTTGAATCTACTACTACGCAAAAGGAAGGTCAGTCGGATTCGGATAATTTTCTTTCGGCCCAAAGTTTGATAAAAGGAATGATGAATGCTCAAAATGAGTCCCTAAAGTGTTTTTTATCGGACTTAGTAAAAACACTCCCTCAAAAGGAGACTTCGAAGTTCTTAACCTTACCAGAATTCAATCCATCCATTGACGGTTCCGAGCCACGGTCATGGCTGGCCACAGCAGATTTATGCTTACGTGATAATCCACGCACGGGAAGCAACCTAATTTTGTCATTGAGCAAAGCGTTGAAAGGAGACGCAGCTCGTTGGCTCGCACAGATATCATATCCAGACATGACCTGGGACAACTTCAAATTACTGTTTATGTCGGAATTTGATTCAACTGTGACTCCAGCATCTTTGCTTATAACCTCTCTACAATCGTCACCAAATGAAAATGAATCTTTTGTCTCGTATGCTTCGAAAATGCTTGGAACTCTTTCTTCACGACTCGGAAATCTTACAAATCAGGAACTTCTTGTTTCTTTAGTAATGGCCCATATGTCAAAATTTAGCAACAGGATAAGTCATGTAGCTTATACAGAAGAAGTATTAAGCCGGGAAAGACTTTTAAAAGAACTACAAGCGTTACAATCAGTAAAAAGACATTCAAATTCTCCTCGAGATAATAATGATGCAAAGAGACCCAGATATTTTACTGCTCGTGAAACACCGATTTGCAAATTTTGTCATACGAAAGGGCATGTAATATCGGATTGTCGTAAGCGACAAAAAGGACAATCCAGGACACCATCTTCATCGCAGATGACTCAAAAGGGAGTACATCAGAGTTCTTCGCAGAATAAACCGTTTTCTTGTTGGACATGTGGATCAACGGAGCATCTGGCAAGGAATTGCAGTCAAGGATCGACTTCATCGAGGAAGCAGCCGCGTATAGAAAGCAGAATCTTCCGGAGAAAACAGTCAACCTGTGTGAAATCGCTGTTCCTGGCTCGCTACTCATAAAGGTCAGATTTTTGCGTTTTCTTTTGATTCTGGTTCTGAATGTTCTTTAATGAGAGATTCCGTACAATCAAATTTTACTGGTCCTATTTTTAATACTCCTGTCATATTGAGTGGTATTGGTTTAGCCAAAGTAACGAGTAAATCTCAGATTGTAGTTGAAGTCATTATTAACGATTTACCTCTTCAAATATGTTTTCATATCGTTCCGAATGTTCATATTACGTCAGATTTAATAGTGGGAAGGGAAATCCTTACCAAGGAGTTAAAGTAATTTTGTCCAATACTTCTTGCACATTTATACCTGCGGATTTACCCCAATTAAAATCACGTGACAAACCAAGTTTAAAAGACCATTTAAATCCCCCTATTGTTCACAGTCAATCTGAAGTTAATGAGACGGAACAAAATAGATCTGAAATTTTAAATTTAGAAAGTACAGAGAGTTTAGAAGATTTGATAGTTGAGTCCGTTCAACATTTTAATAGTGACAAACCAACCGAAAATATTCCTACTTCAAAATTTGACAATATTATTACCGAGATTCCTGCCGACCGTAGACCCGAATTGCTTGCCATTCTGAATAAATACGATGACTATTTTACTGAAGGATTACCTCGAACTCGTGTAAAAACTGGTGAATTGCTCATTCGATTGATAGATCCTTCCAAAATTGTTTCTAGAAGACCTTATCCTTTATCTCCTGTTGATAAGAAGGCTTTGCGTGAGCATATTGCTGAACTTGAAGCTGCGGGCATAGTTAGGAAAAGTAGTTCTCCTTTTGCTAGTCCAATTTTACTTGTTCCTCGTAAAAATGGAAAGTTCCGTATGGTCTGTGATTATAGGATGTTGAACTCAAATACTGTAGCTGAACATTTTCCGTTACCATTAATTAAAGACCAATTAGCTCGCTTAGCTGGTGCTCGCTTTATGACAACTCTTGACATGGCAAATGGATTTCATGCCATTAAATGCCATCCAGATTCTATTGAAAAGACAGCATTTGTAACCCCTGAAGGCCAATATGAATTTCTTACCATGCCTTTCGGATTAAAGAATGCCAGTTCGGTATATCAAAGAGCTGTAACAACAGCACTAGGTCCTCTAGCGAATTCTTATGTAACTGCTTTTATTGATGATTTAATGATAACTGCCCCCACGATAGATGAATCTTTAAGTAGACTAGATACGGTATTAAATGTTCTTACTCAGTCTGGATTCTCGATTAAACCATCTAAATGCACTTTTGTGATGACAAAAACTAATTATTTAGGATTTGAAATAAGCTCAGGTGAAATACGTCCTAGTTCAAGTAAAGTTCAAGCTCTTAAAGCGTTACCTCCTCCATCCAGTGTTCATTCTCTAAGGCAATTTATCGGTCTTGCTTCGTATTTTAGGCAATTTATTCCTAATTTTTCCATAATCGCCAAACCTCTCTATGAATTGTTGTCCGCTAAATCAAATTTAATTTGGCTTCCACAACATGAAGAGGCGCGGCAAAAAGTTATTTCTTACTTGACAACCGAACCTGTTCTCATGATTTTTGATCCCCAGTACCCCATAGAACTGCATTGTGATGCTTGCTCGATTGGTTATGCTGGAATTTTGATTAATATTGTGAATAAACGTCCGCATGTTGTTGGTTACTTTTCTAAACGTACAACTCCAAGTGAATCTCTGTACCACAGTTATCGTTTAGAAACATTAGCTGTCGTTAGGTCAGTTCAACATTTCCAATCTTACCTTCAGTATCAAAAATTTAAAGTCGTCACAGATTGTCAGTCCCTCAAGGAAAGTTATCAAAAACAGAATCTTAATCCCATGGTGCACAGGTGGTGGTGCTACCTTCAAGCATTTGATTTTTCGATGGAATATCGATCTTCAAAGAGAATGCAGCATGTAGACTATTTATCTAGGCACCCTTTCAGATGATACGTTAAGAGTTGAAGTTGTTGCGATTTCTGATGATCCAAATGATAAGTCCATTGAGTTTCCGCTTTCTTCATCAAATTTGTCTAGTGAACAAAAAGAGGATAGTTGTGCTACGAACGTTGTTTCTCCAATTCCCGAATGTACTCCAGTTATGGAAGTAAATTTGTTAGAACTGCCAGATAATTGGATACTGCTAGCGCAGCAACAAGATCCTGAAATTAATGACATTAAAAATAAACTCCAAAATGATGAATTTCCCCCAGATTTAAGGCAAACTTATGAGATTAGGTCAGGTATTCTTTGTAGAAAAGTACAGCGAAATTCGCGTTCTCGCACTGTTCCCATTCTTCCTCATTCGCATAAATGGTCCATTGTGTACAATTTTCATGATAATTTGTCCCACGTTGGATGGGAAAAGACGTTAGAAAAGCTAGCTGAATTTTATTGGTTTAAACACATGTCGAAGTATGTACGAAACTTGTGGAAAATTGTCTCACTTGTAAGATTGCTAAAACGACTTCTGGAAAAACTCAAATTAGGTTACATCCGATTCCGAAGGTTGCTGTACCCTTTCATACTGTGCATATCGATATTACGGGCAAATTAAGTGGCAAGAATGATTCAAAAGAATACGTTGTCGTCTTGATAGATGCTTTCACTAAGTTTGTTTTACTGCATCATACTCGCAGGTTAGACACAGCAAATGTCATCCAGGCTCTGCAGCATTTAATTTCTCTTTTTGGAACTCCTACTCGTTTAATCGCCGATCAGGGCAGATGTTTCGCTAGTCGTGAATTTAAGGAATATTGTAATCAAAATCGTATCGAACTCCATTTAATTGCTACTGGTGCTGCTAGGGCAAATGGACAAGTTGAACGTGTCATGTCAGTTTTGACGAACATGCTAACTGTGACTGAACTAGGAGAAAAGACTTGGCAAGAGTCTATTCCGGACGTACAACTGACCATTAATTGCACTTATAATCGGGTGACAAAGGCCTCTCCACTTGAGATGCTGGTAGGCAAAGTAGGCAGACCATCTTCTTTAATTACTCCCACTGATGAGGTAGTTGATAATAATGCTATTAATTTAGAAGAGGTGCGCGACTCTGCATCTCGTAACATGCTAAAGTCTGCTCAATATGACAAGGAACGTTTTGATAAAAATAAAGCTCGAATTAAATCTCTCTCTGTTGGCGATCACGTACTAATTCAGAATGAACCACGGAATCAAACGAAATTAAGTCCGAAATTCAAGGGACCATTTAAAATCATTGAAGTTTTGACTAATGATCGCTATTTGCTTCAATCTTTGCGAGGCAATCGCAAGTACACTTACTCGCATGATCGTTTAAGAAAAGTACCTGATTTGGCTTGTGATCTAGGTTCTGCTGTGAATCCTGATGATCCTCCTGCTGGGCCTTCAGCGCCGGCATCCGAATGAAGCCTTAAATGTTTTGTTGATGACCTTGCATGGAGCGCAACCGTTTATGTAATTCTTAAGCATTCACAAGTTCCAATGTTTTTCCTTTTTATGGCTCTGTAATGATTTCTAAGTAATGATAATAATAATGATAATGCTAATGGAATGCCTTTTATTTACACATTTCCGCAACCATATTGTTAATTTCAAGAGAGAGCATATGACGACATGGATATGCAGTATCCGTTGATGACAGTCAGTATGACTCGGTGTGGCAGTCGTTTATGGCATAGCTCTGTCTGTCTTCGTAGGTTATAACTGCGTACCGCTGGGGAGAGATGATTTCTGATTGTAAGTCGCCGGTGCATTCTCCGTCACGGGGCAGTGCTCAACCATAGTTGTGTAAGTCGCTGACGTGTTCGGGTTGTAGGGCGGTGCTAATTGTTTCTTCTCTGCTCCGGTGTGTCCAGTTCGTTTGGTATGTCTTTGCTCAAGTGTGGAGCAAGAGACCGTTCAAGATACATGGTGCTGATCCCGTTTGCCAGCTGTGTGCATCAACTTTCTGTTCATACCGTTTGCATACCTGGGTTGGTATTTCGTCATCTCTCGTGTTGGAACTGTAACTTGTGTTTGCCATCGCTTGTGCATGTTTGGCACTTGCGACTCCCGCTGTTGAGGCATGTTTCACGTTGTAGCTCATGGATGGTCCGTTGCCTCTGTGGCTTCTCAAATTTTTTGTGCTCAGTTTGCGCATGTTTGTCAGGAAGCCCGAGTGTTTGCTACTGTTTTCCCGTTTCTTTTCCAGACCCAGTGTCCGAGACGTCCACTGTGTCAGGATTGGCCGTGTCGACGACGAAGAAAATTAAGAAAATTGGGAACCATGCTTAGAGGGCAGCACAAATCAAGAAGCGAAGAGAGAGAGCGCTGTAGCCCATCACCGGCTTTCACCCCCGAGACAGGGCAAGAAACAAAAAGGACAGTCAGTCTCTTTGTCTCCGTTCGACTGGAACCGTCAAAAGTTGAAATAGTCTCAAAGTGGGAGTTAGCCATTTTTTATTTGAAAACCTAACCAATTTTTGTTTTCTAAAGTACTTTTTGTGTTATAGAACTTAATTAAATTTTATTGTGTAAGTTTAGTTTTAATTGTTTTTTTTTACGCTCGACATGGAGCACCTCGAAGAAGGAGAAATCCTTGATAATTTTTCATCACCAATGTGTCTCCCCCGACATATATAATAAGTGAGGGAATGACAAAAAAATTTGTAAATGCTTCGCTTTTGTTTTTTTCTCTTTTTAGCGTTTTAGTTAAAATAGTTCAGGGGTCACGAATATTTTCCCCTTTCCAAAAAAAGGTACTTGCCTTAAAAAGGTCATCAAAATAAGATCTTTGAGATTTGAGATAGCTTTGTCCCATTGTTTTTGCTTTTTTTTCATAATGAATTTTTCAAAAATAATTTTATGATATTTTATAAAAAAAATTATAAAAATCTGGGGGCTTTGCATGGGCCCTAAGTACCAGAACCTCTGGTCTGATTTTTATTTTATATTAATCAGTTATAAAATGTTAATTGAATTGTTTAAAGGTAAAGGTTTTCTTCTCTAATTCGACTTAGAAATTCTTAAAATTATACGACATTGACCCAAAACTTAAATTCATATCCATTGTTTTCTTTTATTATATTGTTATTAAGAATGCAGAATAAATAAAAACGTGATGTATTCTTAAATTATTTCATGTGTCAAGGCTTGAACAAGGCCTGAGAAAAATGGAAGAAAAACAAGCCGGGAGTCACAAAAGGTTCTACTTTTACTCCTATTTTTGTGGATTTTTCTCATATTGAGATATCTTTCGTTACGGTTCTTTCATAAGGTGACCCTCGTCCTTTTACTTTTTCAATTTAAAAAAAATCTATTTATGATTTATGCCGAACGTAGGTAGAAACAATTAACTTTTTTTTCGGGTTAAGAACTTTTCAATAAAACATAAGGCGTGGCCTAAGATTCTTCGCGTACTTTATGTTTAGATAACTGAGTTTTTCACGGTTGGTAATAAAAGGTTTTATAACCTAAAAAGGTTATCTACATAGTCTTCGAATGTGGATAACATGGATTACGGGTGTAATCAAACTTTTGCGAAAATGTTTGACTAGTCACGAAATTTACGCCTAAGGCCGGCCGCACACTGGAGCCGACTAGGCGCGACTGCGACTACGCACGACCAAGTCGTGCGTTCAGGTCGTACGCTTTCCTCGCACACTGGAGCCGACTGATCGTATGAAAATTCAGATTTCTGAGATTTCAAATTTCAAATTTTTCCCTTATTTCCGCATGAAAAAGGAAACATTTTACTACATTTTGGAAAATGTTAAGGAGGATTTAAGAAAGACATTCTTTCTTTACATTTTTTTCTTTTTACATTTTTTTTCTTTACATTCCTTTACATTTTTTGGTCCCACAAGCACTCAGCATTTTGCACAAGAGAAATGAGCTTTTCGGTATCCATAATAATTAATAATTCACTCAGAAAATGCAAAATCGCATGCGACCTGCGACAAAATCCAAACAAGTTTGGATCGAGTCGTAAGTCGTTTATAAACGCACGTATACGCACGACTGAGTCGGTTGCAGTGGGCGAGTTCCATTTAATTGTTTATGTTAGGATCTCTAGAGCGAAGTCGTACGACTTCGTACGACTCCGAGTCGCACGTAGTCGGCTCCAGTGTGCGGACGGCCTAATACCGGCTATCGATATCTTTGACACGACATGTCGATTTCTCAACTGTAAACAAAAATCAAAATGAAAAAAAAAAAAGTTTTTAGAATTTCATTGTTTAAAAAGTGAATCTTGGTTCACGGTTTTTCGTGCCTCGTTTTGGACTTCTTCCCAATTTTCAAGGTCTTGAGAAACGAGAGGGAAAAATTCTTTGCGGCAAAATGAGGACAAAAAGGCTAAAAAAAATCAACTTTTTCATGTTATGTCATTCTAAAAGCTACAGCAATATATTGGCCAAATCATCACCAAATTTATCAACTAATTCACCATATATTTACCAAATCGTCGTTAGATCTAACACCTACTATCTCATTTACTAGGTTTTCAGGAGGGTAAAAATACGGTTTAATCTGGAATCAATTCATCAGTTGGCTAAATCGAAAACTACGCGTTTTCTGTTGGTAATAGGGCTAAACTACCAACGGAATTCGATTCATCACAAAATTTACCATCAGAAGCAATGCCGAACTCAAAATTGATAAAAAGATCTCCTCGGTGTTTTCAAACGAGCTATCTTTGCGAAAGGAAAATACCCCCCCCCCCCCCCCCCCGGTGTTATCAAACGAGCTATCTTTGCGAATGGAAAATATCCCCCCCCCCGGTGTTATCAAACGAGCTATCTTTGCGAAAGGAAAATATCCCCCCCCCCGTGTTATCAAACGAGCTATCTTTGCGAGAGGAAAAAATCCCCCAACCCCTCGGTGTTATCAAACGAGCTATCTTTGCGAAAGGAAAATATCCCCCCCCCCGGTGTTATCAAACGAGCTATCTTTGCGAAAGGAAAAATCCCCCCCCCCGTGTTATCAACGAGCTATCTTTGCAAGAGGAAAAATCCCCCCCCCCGGTGTTATCAAACGAGCTATCTTTGCGAAAGGAAAAATCCCCCCCCCCGTGTTATCAAACGAGCTATCTTTGCAAGAGGAAAAATCCCCCCCCCCCCGGTGTTATCAAACGAGCTATCTTTGCGAAAGGAAAAATCCTCCCCCCCCCCCCCGGTGTTATCAAACGAGCTATCTTTGCGAGAGGAAAAATCCCCCCCCCCCGTGTTATCAAACGAGCTATCTTTACGAGTGGAAAAAACCCCCCCCCGTGTGTTATCAAACGAGCTATCTTTGCGAGAGGAAAAATCCCCCCCCCCGTGTTATCAAACGAGCTATCTTTGCGAAAGGAAAAATCCCCCCCCCCGGTGTTATCAAACGAGCTATCTTTGCGAAAGGAAAATACCCCCCCCCCCCGTGTTATCAAACGAGCTATCTTTGCAAGAGGAAAAATCCCCCCCCCCCCCCCGGTGTTATCAAAGAGCTATCTTTGCGAAGGAAAATATCCCCCCCCCCCGTGTTATCAAACGAGCTATCTTTGCGAGAGGAAAAATCCCCCCCCCCCCCCCCGTGTTATCTTCAATAAATAACTTCAATTTTTTTCTACTTTACTTGCTAAACGGACGCCATGGCAACTGGCGAAGGCCCGACCTTACCCCTTCCCCCCTCCGCTTTGTGACAAACCAAAAAGCAAGCACAAACAAAAAAAAAAATGTTAGCTCGTTGATGACAGTTTGACACGTCACGAGTTACTCCATTGAGCTTATCTCCTGCCATTTTCTGACCAAAAAAACTTTTGCATTGATAAAAAAGTTTTAGCTGTCAAAATTTAGTTCAAGTAAGTTCATCATTTATCCAGAACGAAAGGAGAAATAACGTATGGTCAATGCCATCTACGGTTCACTGCATACACAATTCATAGGATCTGGGTTAAAATCGAAACAATAGATTTATGAATTTTTTGAAAGGATTGCATCCTACAAAAAGGAAGTCATTAGAGTCTTAAACGGAGAATAAAAGCATAAACCACATTTTTTCGCTTCGTAACTGTTCGACGAAGGTCGGAATCAATTAAAAACACACCCTCGAGGCGTAGGAAGCCGCGTTAACGCCCATATCTCTATGAATTATTTTTTTTTCAGATTGTTCAGACTTCCGTGCGGTATGTGACATTTGGAGACGTCTTCGATTTTAATTATTTTGATCTTTATCCGTGCGAAAATTGCATGTCTGCATTTTTTCTGGCCGTAAATCTAGGGCGTGTTTTTATCTCCGTGTGCTCCGAATAAGATCGTAAACTCAATACAAAGGCCTCCCTAACTACGTCTAGACTCGCCTTTTTTTTAACTTACATTTTGTTCATCCGTTTTAATTGGCTTGTAATTTTCATCCTAAAGAATCTTTGAGTAAAACTTTCAAGTCCCCTTTATGCAAAGTCTTTTTTTAAAAAGAGGTTGATGAGTCGTTTGTATAAGGGGACCTTATTATCATCGGAATAACTCAATTTCGCCACTCTCGGTTTCGACAAGACTCTTTGAAAATTCCGGGCGGAATAGCATTTCGTAATAGGATCTTCCGGGACTTTTTTGTTTTGCCGCCAATGGAGCAGAGATTTTTTTTAAACGTTCCGTCACGCGTCAACTCTGTTTTTTATCACAGTTTCAAATACCGATTCTTCTGATTTTCTTATGATTTATTTTAACGATTACTTTCACTGAGACTTTTTAAAACCATTTTTACAATCTCTTCCGATATTTAAACGAAAAAGAGTTCTGGAACTATTTTTTAATTGAAAAGTTTCATTTTTAGCTTATTTGTTGTTTTTTCTGCAATTTTTTGTAGGTACTGCGGAATTCTTCAAATACAAAGTATTGTTTTTATAAGTTAAATGAAGTGTGGCTAAAGGGAGAAAGGATACACCGGCACCTTTTCCTTTCTTCCGCGATGCCCTTTAGAGATTTCCCCGCGAGTTGGGCCCATTAAGCAGAAAAAGCAGTTCATTCGACATAATTGACGTCTTTTACGCTTTTCAACGTGTTTGAAGCGACACATTACCCAAGTTTCGATTTTTCAGTCGCTTACGTAATTTCCCAATTAAATACTTTTTACGCATCATGAGTGGTCTTCTAGACGTAATGAGATGTCAACATAAAACTCTGTGCCTAATTTTCTCACACTAATTTTAATCAGTGAGCCTGACAAGTTTCTGAAACCGTAAAATGAAGTTACGGTTATTTTATAACCCCTAATGTAAGAATCTTTAAGAAAAAAAAATCTTTCAAAAACAGTTTTAAAAAATTTTTTTTTAATGATGAAAATACAAACTATTTTCTAGAAAGTTTTTTTTTAATAATTGAGGCGATTTTCAAGATGTTTATAAAATATTTCTCAATGGACGTCGTAAAAATATTCCAATTATTAAGAAATAGGGGAAACCTAAGTAAAAATTCTTTAAAAAACGGGAGTTTCCGAAATGCGCTTCCTTTTAAAAAACCAAGAAAAACAAAAAAATCTGGGTTTTCGTGGGCAAAAAAGTGAGCAAACGTGGCTTAAGGCCGTTAGTTCTAACACGGCTATCTCATTTTTAATTGAGTTCGGCATTTTTTCTGATGGTAAATTTTGTGGAGAATCGAATTCCGTTGGTAGTTTAAGCCTATTACCAACAAAACGCGTAGTTCATTATTTAGCCAACAGGTGATGCATTGATTCCAATGAGAAATTAATCCGTATTTTGCTCTCCTGAAAACCTAGGAAAAATAGCCGGTGTTAGAACTAACGCGACGAAATGATAAAAAGAGGATTTCTCGTTTGACAAATCAAGGAAAACGCCAAAAATTACTGAAATAGAAGTTTTAAAACGCAAAAACGGGGAAAAATTTTGTAGGAAGGAGTTTTTTGGCCAAAAAACCGAAGAAAACTTCTGAGAAACCTGTCTAAAAATGTAATTTCTTAGGTGTCTTGAAAATTTCGCACTACGGACCTCTCGGCCAAAAGCCTCCAGAAAACTAGACAGCAGAGTAGCTAAAAACTCCTTAAAAACCGTCGTAAAATGGGGGTTTTACTAAAAATGAGGGAACTACGCCTACAAAACTTCCAGATATGTCAAGAATATTTTACTTTCATCAGTATTTGGAGAGTGGGATTTAAAAGTGACCTTTGCATTGAAATAAGTAAGAAAGTCCACTTACGCCTACAATAACAAAAAAGTGGAGAAAGTTCCATTTTTTTTTCTTTCTCCGGTATTGAATTTTCCCCCCTTTTTGACCGTTGAAACAATACACCGCGAGATATCAATTACTGTAATTATGTCATTGAATTACATCTGGCTTTCTCTTTCGTTCAAAAAATAAATAAGTAGAAAAAAAGAAAGATCAGTATTTGTAATGGGTCAGAAATGGGTTCGATTGTTGGCGTAACGGGAGGGAGACGGCATCTCCATTGTCCATCATGAAAACGCAATTAAGAAGAGGATCAGATTGGATAACGTTTTACGTCACAGGGGGGGTCTCTACCTTAAAGAAAACGATATTGCACACCTTTGGCACATCGTAAACGCCGCTTCGCTTTAATTTCCAGCGCCCTTTCATTCTCAGCATTACAAAAAATCTTCCATTTTGAAATCCGGAATTTTATCATCCATAAAACGTTTGAACTCTAAGTTTGAAGAGTCATCCACTCTGTCAATTTTTGAACTCCGGAATGACAGCACGAAAAAAAAAAACTCTCGAACGCCGCGTGTTTTTCGAACTAGAAACCGAGCGGAGTAGCGGCTCTTTCACAATTCTAAATATCAAGGTTCGTAAGATAAATAGAAGAAGGATCCGCAATACGTTTTAATGCACATTCTTTTACTATATAAAATATATAAACCCTATTTTGGAACACTTGGCTTTTCCGCATGCCAAATATGCTTTTTTTCTCTTCCAGACTAACGCTACAGAGATAAGGAAATGGGCCCCTTTCTTCAAAAATGTCTTCTCAAAGCATTTTTAAGGTCAATGCGGTTTTTTGAGAGAAAAACTTCACTCAAAAAAGAGTTATTTCTCACGTTTTAAGCTTTAGATTGAGAAGGAATAATCCTAAAAAATTAGAAATACGTGATTCTTCAAAGGACGAACTTCTGATTAGTTTTAAAATGAGTCGTGAACGGACTAGGTAAGATTATTTCGTCGCGTTAGTTCTAACACCGGCTATGTCATTTTTCCTGGGTTTTCAGGAGAGCCAAAATACGGATTAATTTCCGGAATCAATGCATTACCTGTCGGCTAAATCGTGAACTACTCGTTTTCTGTTGGTAATAGGGTTAAACTACCAACGGAATTCGATTCTCACAAAATTTACCATCAGAAACAATGCAAACTCAAAATTGATACCTATGACCGTTCGTTTCACGTCAATTTGGGTCAAAAATCTACTTTATTTGGAATATAAATGCATTTTGAACGCAAATATTGAACGCAAATATTAAAAATCCGAATGCGACATTTTTGACCAAAAATCGCCTTTTCTAAGGGATTATTGACTAAACATCGCCATTTTCTAAGGCATTTTTTAACCAAAAATCGCCTTTTTAAGGCATTGTTGACCAAAAATCGCCTTTTTAGGGCATTATTGACTAAAAATCGCTATTTTCTAAGGCATTTTTTAACCAAAATTCGCCCATTTAAGGCAGCATTTCTTAAGGCATTATTGACCAAAATCGCTTTTTTAAGGCATTGTTGACCAAAAATCGCTTTTTTTTTTTTCAAGGAATTTTGACCAAAATCACCTATCGCAGTCTTTTTTTAAAGGCATTTTTGACCAACAATCGCCTTTTTAAGGCATTTTTGACCAAAATTGCCTTTTTCAAAGACGTTTTTCACAGTTTTTTTAGCGCATCAAATTCCAATAATAATGAAAGTCGAAATTTTGCTTGGCGGGGCGGAACGCTGCCCCGTTCCTAGATAAAACTTTTCTCCAAAATATATATCGATATTTTTCTTCCGATATATCAAAAAATGACTGTGTTAGAACTAAGGCGATGATTTGTTCTTGAGTTAGAGCTCAAAAAACGTACAAAAAAGTTTTAAAAAAAGTTGTTTTATTAAAAGTTACATCCACGTAACATCCACGCCACTATTTTTAAGTCATCAAAGATTTCTTAATTAACGTACCAAAGTAATTATTTGACTTTCTACTCTTGTCTCAGGATTTATTTCTGACCGTATTAAGCAACGGTTTTTTTTGGTCTAACAAGAGGAGAAAGTCGGTAGTTTATCAATTTTGAAAAGAAAGAAATTACCTCCAGTTTTTAATGTCCGAGATAAAAAGAAAAATAAACTTAGAGTACTCGACATTTAAGTTTACGGAAGATGCAAATCGTCAATTAATCTTTCTGAAGGGAAACCACTTTTGCCGAATAATCTCCGTTTTTCTGTTCTTTCCGGGATGTGTCGTGAGTATCCACAAAAAAACAAGTCGTGAGGACGAGCTTCTGGGATTTTTTTCTTCTTCTAAAATGTCGATCATGTAATATTTTTGCGAAATCACTTCTTAAAAATGTTAATGTTATTGGTTTTTAGTTTTAATTTTTTTATGTAGGATGCGTATGGTTACGCAAGGATCTAATTCTATTACCGGAACTAGCAGCGTTTTTAATAGATAGAAATCTGAAAAGAAATTGCCTTGAAGAACGGCCAATTAACCGGTTATAATATTTGGAACGCGTCCGACACATTAAACCGTGTGAATTTCCGATGCACTCCATTTACCCTGAAATGCGCTCGTAAGCGTAGTTCGGAAGCAATTTCACTCAGCAGAAAAAGAAGATGAAAAAAAAGAGGCTTAGAAGTCTTTCTGGAACTTCCTGGTGGGCGTTGGTGAGTCCGTAGGCAGGTAAATGAAAAATTTTATAAAACATCGAGTTTCCCCTGCGTCCAATCGCAATCCGCCTAAGAGTTATGATTTTTCCGATCACGAAAATCACACTTTTTACTTCAAAATTAATAAAATAACAATTAAGATTCTAATCTCTCCATGGAGTTCAAAGACAATTTTTTCTAACATTCTTCCCGATATAATCGTGCGATGAAGTAAAGGTTGTGGGAAAATGTCATCCATACTTACAAAACAGGAAAAGGTCTATTTTACCTACCCGCGTGGCTCATAAAATAAAAAAAAAAGGTGTAAAAATTTGTTCCGAGCAATAAATTGAAATAATTAAACGACTTTCAATTAGACAATGTTGGTAAAACTGCAGTAAAAAATGTATTTTTATCATAGACTCGCCCTCATATTTAAAATGCGACTTCCGCCTATTCGATCGCATTTTTACGATAACCTAGAAAAATTAAAACACCCTGGGGGACGTTCTATTTTGTTCCGGCCTATCCGGTCTTCAAGAAATTGAAGAATTGGGACAATCCACAAAAGATTGAAAAATGGCCTCCAACGGTTTAATTTTTATTGATTGAAAAAGCGAGAAATTTTTTATAAAAATTAATATTCGTTCGGCTATTACGTAAATAGTTCGATTTTTAAGGAGAGAAATGATTTTTGAGAGACGTAAGATGTTTTTTTAGTTCAAAAATATGTCCTGAAAGGTGAAGAAATTATAGTTTCTTGCTTCCCCCATCCTATAATTTTCAAAGAACCTGATATCCAAGAATGTTGGTTTTAATGATGATTTCTCTCGGAAGGAAGAATTTTTTTTTTCTTTTAGAAAAATAGTACTTGGCTAGTCTTGTTGGTCGTTGGAATTTCGGCTAAAAGAACCCCTTTTAACTTCCTTAAAGAAGTTATTGTGCTACCCTCTACGTTGGGTTTTTGGGGAAGGGTCTTCCAGAACCCCGGAGGGTCAAAATTGATCTTTACCGATCTCAACTTTGTCTGTGGTGCCGTCCGGCCGTCCGTAGCATTTTTCCGGAACACTTTACGACCACAGTTTTTAACCGATTTTCACCAAATTTTCACAAAATCTTCCTTAGTCGAGAACAAGAATGTAACGAGGGCGATTTTTGAATTTCGAAAAAATGGCGGAGATATGTCTGTTTAAATTTTAAAAATTCGCTGCGGCCAAACTTAATCCGATTTTCACCAAATTTCACCAAGACTCCTTATATTTTTTACGAATTTTTGGTGTAAAAAAATTGCCACTTTTTAATTATTAATTTTTGTTAGTAGGGAGAAATTTATACTTCTACCCATTACGAGAGGCACATCCCTAGGCCAAAAAGCCCATTATTTCTACCTTGACACTTAAAAAAAAAACTTAGAAAAAAAACTTAGAAAATTTTTCAAAAAAAAATTAAAAAAGCGAAAATTTAAAAAAAAAACCCGGAAAATTGAAAAAAAAAAAAAAAAAATCGAAAAAACTCGGACAATTTTTTGAAAAAAAAAAAAAACTTCCCTCTTCCTTATACTTCCCCTCCCTTATACTTCCCCTCCTTTTTTCGTTCTCTATAAGGAAGTTTTCGTTGGAAGCTCTTCAACTAGTATTTCGGGACCATTTTAAATTTTTTGACCAAAGAAAATTTTTTATTTATTTATTTTATGGTCCGTTAAGACAAACAGCTATTTTTTATGGCTTTAAAAATAGCAAATATTTTTTTAAAAAATTGAAATTGAGCGTGAAATCCATAATAACACAATTTTTTGTTCAGAACTCTATTGTCCTTTCAATTGAAAAAAAAACTCGTTTTATAAGATAATTGAAAATGATGACTGAGAGTCACGTTTTAAAAAGACACGCCTGCGAAATACCGGAGTGAAAGATCGAAAATCCGCGATAATTACAAGTTATGCATTTATGACATCATGTACAGATTTATAAAATATTTTATAATATAACGCCCTAATAAAAGAAAACGATCTTCGAGATAGTGAATGATTACTAAATGGACGAAAAAGTTAAGAAATCTTGAATTGAAATCGCCTGAGGGTATCAGTTTAAACGTAATTAGCCTTTTATATGAGATTCGTGGGTCTGAAATAACAAAAGGTTGAAGGAGTCCTTTTAATGCGACTTAAAGTTTTTTTTCTACTCCGTGAAATCGTCATTGACCCAAAGGATTTTTGAAGACCGCAAATAAATCGCATCTCTTGTTCTAATCTCCAATGTCATTTATACGTTCTATTTTTTTAAACGTCCTTTGAAGAAGCACGTATTTCTAATTTTTTAACTTTCTAATAGCCCGAAATAGTAGCGATTTTATTAGATGAACTTAGTGAAATATAGTCTTGTTTGTCTGGAGATAATTGGCCCTGTTGCAAAATGGCGGACTAATTTTTGAGCTTTTTTTTACGACAGGGGCGTTTTTTAATCGGCTCTAGACAAAAGACGAAAACGTTCTCATGACGGCCTTTCGTGCTCATTTACGTCAACAATAGAATTACAAACGCCTCACAGTGAAATTCAGGTAGGAATCCTATTTTTTTAAGGACTTTACGACAGAATAAGAGCAAAAGTCGACTTTTTTACGCAACTTATTAGCCATGTTTTAAAATCTTAGGTAGTTTAATTTTCTCAAGGAAAACTACTGTAATACCCTCGAGGACGATTTTATTTTTAACTTCCTTTAAGAGTTATTGTGATAACTGATAACAATAACTTGAGTGGTCCGATTTTCACCAAATTTTCACCAAAGACTCCTTATATTTTTTACGAATTTTTGGTGTAAAAAAATTGCCACTTTTTATTGTTATTTTTTTTTAGTGGGAGAAATTTCATACTTCTACCCATTACGAGAGGCACATCCCTAGGCCAAGAGCCCATTATTTCTACCTTGACACTTAAAAAGAACTTAGAAATTTTTCAGAAAAAAAGCGCAAAAAAAAAAAACTCGGAAATTGTTTGAAAAAAACTTGAAAAGTTTTCGAAAAAAAAAAAAAAAAAAAAAAAAAAAAAAAAAAAAAAAAAAAAAAAAAAAAAAAAAAAAAAAAAACTTCCCCTCCGATACTTCCCCCCCTTCATTATACTTCTCTTATACTTCCCCCTCTTAAACTAATACTTCCCCCTCCGTTATACTTCTCCTCCATATACTTCCCCCTCCTATATTGTTACTTCTCTATAAGGAAGTTTTTGTTTGAAGCTCTTCAAACCAGTACTTTATTTTTGAAAGACAGAATAGGCCAACTTCGGTACGTTTAAACGCAATTTTTATGCCATGGATTTTTTAAATTTAAAAATCTCAGACAAGTTTTTGTCGTTTTTTCAGGAATATTACCTCGGAATTCCAGCTAAAAACGCCCGGGGTAGTATTTTTTTTAATCGACTCCCGATGTTCGCTGAATGAAAAAATGGATAATTTATTCCAAGAACATTAATCTCAGAGGGTTTTTTAATCTTTCAGGTTCAAGATAATATTTAAAAAAATTTGGAAATTTTTAACAGAAAGGTTTTTTCATGTTGAACTAAACTTTTCAGGGAAATAGAAAAAAAAATTGAGTGACCCTTCCCAGAAACCGTCACGTGGGTGTCACAATAACTTGCTTTGAGGAAGTTTAAAATAGGAATAAGAGAAACAAAAAAATTACGTTTTACTTTCATATTTTGAACCGTGAGATATGAGATCGCTTCCTTGAAGATGCAACGTTTATGTAAGAGACGTGGAAAAAAAAATCTTCAACTTTTGTCATTCCGTTTGGTCGATTTGCATTTTACACAAGCGGTGCATTTTGACCTTGTAACGTTTTCCCATTAAGCGTCATCAAAGAACCTTTTAGCAGGAAGAGAAAAAAAACCTGCACTTAAACACCAGACAAAATTTCCCTTCCAAATGCCCCAAAATAAAATTGTTGCCAATCCAAGGATGATGGAATAAATCGTTTGAAAGTTCAACATCGATTAAAACCATCAATAAACAATTAAGACAATGTATACGACCTTTAAAATGCGGAGAGGTCAACAAATTGATGAAATACGTTAAAAATCCGTTTCGATCACGTACATCAGCGATAGTTGTCACCTTGACCATTTTTTCTAATTCGAAACAAATGCAGGGCAAAGCATATAAGGAGAATTACGAAACCCTTGCATATTTTTCTCTTCTTTCCTTCCCAAGGACGTCCAATTTTGAAAGGTATCTAAATGAATCGGGGTCGAATCAATACAATCTTGAAAAATTAACGATTGGCGACGGTTATGCTTTTTTTCCTGTTCTATATTAACTTATCGGGAATTTCATGATTTATTTATTACGCGCCCGATGACGTAAGGGACACTTGAACGACTATCGTAAATTATTTTAGCACGTTATTAAAATCATAAAATTTTTTTTAATAATGAAGTTTCTGGGGCGCAGCCCTTTCACCCAAAAAACTACGTTTTGAATGTTAGGGGTAAGATAAAGAATGAAGAAAGATGATAAGAATAATGATGATAAGAAATAATGAATAAAAGAATGAAGGGGGGGGGGGGAGTCTTTTCACCAAAAACTACGTTTTGAATGATAGGGGTAAGATAAAGAATGAAGAAAGATGATAATAAGAATAATGATGATAAGAAATGATGAATAAAGAATGAAGAAGTTCGGGGGGGGGGGTCTTTTCACCAAAAAACTACGTTTTGAATGTTAGGGGTAAGATAAAGAATGAAGAAAAGATGATAATAGAATAATGATGATAAGAAATAATGAATAAAAGAATGAAGGGGGGGGGGGGGGGTCTTTTCACCCAAAAAACTACGTTTTGAATGTTAGGGTAAGATAAAGAATGAAGAAAAGATGATAATAAGAATAATGATGATAAGAAATGATGAATAAAAGAATGAAGAAGTTCGGGGGGGGGCAGTCTTTTCACCCAAAAACTACGTTTTGAATGAGGGGTAAGATAAAGAATGAAGAAAAGATGATAAGAATAATGATGATAAGAAATAATGAATAAAAGAATGAAGCTGGGGGGGGGGGAGTCTTTCACCCAAAAAAACTACGTTTTAAATGTTAAGGTAAGATAAAGAATGAAGAAAAGATATAATAAGAATAATGATGATAAGAAATGATGAATAAAAGAATGAAGAAGTTCGGGGGGGGGGGGGGGCAGTTTTCACCAAAAACTACGTTTTTGAATGATAGGGGTAAG